>VXCM01007583.1:0-12408 GCA_014773175.1 Lucifuga dentata | reverse complement strand
TTACTGTTTTTTTTTTTTTTTTTCTTTTTTTCCTTTCAGCCATTTGTCAAAGCAGCACGAAGAGATTTGGTAAAATGTGCATCTCCTCTGTCATGTGATGCCAAGTGGTGTCAGTGTCAAAGCATTTGTAAAGATTGACAAGCCGTCACTCTGGCAGCCTGGCTTTGCAAGCAGAGGTGGAGTNCAAAGCATTTGTAAAGATTGACAAGCCGTCACTCTGGCAGCCTGGCTTTGCAAGCAGAGGTGGAGTACAAATCTTAAAGGCCTGACACACAAACACACACACACACACACACACACAGGAACGATGCTAATCTGCAAGAAAAATGACGTGGAACAGGAACGTGGAGGAAATTTAGAGAAAATGTTGATTCTGCAGATCAGGTGTTTGGCTGAAACGTTAAAACAGAGCCAGAAAAGCTGCATGCTGGATGTGCTTTAACACCTAAATTATCACGATTTTAAGAATCACACTGCTAATGAAATCTGCAATATTAACTCATGACGTTAGAATGTGGTCAACAAGCTGATCATTTTTGTACAGATGATCTTGTGTATTTTCATTGGATAGAAGCGTAATTCTGGAAAAATGCCAATTGTGGCGCATTAAGGCAGGAATAGATGATTCTATTTGTTGTTCTTCAATCAGAGGAATCAGAAGTGCCTTTCCAAGACTCTAATCACAATCTCTAATCTAAAAGTGTTGGATGCTTAATCACTCATATATTAACCATCCGACTAAAATCACAGAGTGGCAGTTTGCTCGAGAACAACATTCATCCATCGAAGCAAAATGTCATTTGAGATTGGGTCAAATTTGTCAGCTGAAATTCCCAAAGCCCTGTGATTATGTCATGCCGTGAAAGACATTTTCTCACACTGGCTGCTCTTACAGATGGCAGCCAGATGGGTGAAGTGAGAGCAGAGAGACGGTAGGACTGAGGAGGTGGATGGGAGTGCGAGGATGAAGTCTAAGTGAAGTAGAGAAGAATAAAGGCCGCTGAAGGTCACCGTCCCCACCCCCATGCTGCAGTTAAACAACAGGCTTTTAATGGAACGCTGCAGAAATTCACTTCATGCTCAAAGCGAACAAACGCTTCCTTCAGTACACACATCTGCAATTAAGAGTTGACACAGTCCACCTGAAATTCCACTTAGAGAGCGGAAGATTAGGGCTAAAACACCTGATGTGCAGACTGAAAAAGGAAAAAGCCAGGGACGGGTGAAGGAAATGGATCAAAACACTGAGTGATAGACTGTTTCATGGGGTGTCCTTGTGTTGCCATGACAATCTTGCAGCATTGTCCCCATGTGTGTGTGTTGTGGTGTGTGGTCCTTGAGAAGGACCAGCTGGTCTGTGTTGCTCTGAACTCAAACCCAGTGCTGCAAACACTTCGCCCTTCCCTGCTTTGAGGCTTAGGGATTGGATCAGAGAATTTGGCGGATCAGATGCGGTCATCTTGTTTTCTGGGTGAGAGCTGTGTTGAGTGTCCATGTTGAAGACATGGTGTCTGTCAAAGTCTGTCCAGCACTGCCCAACAAATATTCCCCTTTATAGAAAGCTAATTGCGCTTTCCTGTCACGTCATCTTCTCTTTGCTGTACTTCCAACTCATTTACAGAAAAGAACAGCGATACATACAAGCATTTCATAGCATCAACTGTATAAACCTTTGAGGAGGGGTTGGATTGTATAGAAGATTATAAGTGACACAATTAAAATAAAAAAACAGTGAAATATAATACATATTTGTGAAATACAATGCATGTTTTCATTTGTATTTCGTTTCCATACACACATTTACTGTCATAATTAAGCGAAAATCATATGGTATAATACAAACTCTTCCTTAATTTTATTTGAATGATTGATTTAGTTGTTTTTCATTGTGACATGAATTTTTCATGCCACATTACAATCAAATCACAGTACAGTAAAAGGAAAAGATCAGGGGTTTTTCATTTAACTGTTGTCCAGCAGGGGGCAGCATAAACATGCCTAAATTAAATGCAAAGCCCTCTTATTTCTTTTTCTAAGCAGCTACATTATTAGTGCCACAATGAAAAAGAAAACACTGTCCAATCACAGCGTGGGGGTGGAGCTTAAGGCGTAGCTTGTTCTGAACGTGCATTAGCAATGATTTTATGTTATTCTGAGTGGAGTCGTTATAGAGAGAATAAGGGCCATAGAATTATCACAGACAAATTTCCTCAACAAACAAAATGAGCTTTGCAAACAACAGCAACAAGTTAGCCTCATGCTAACAGTTTGAAGATGCAGCTAGGATATGAAGGGACATTATCCATCTGATTGACTGGGTCGGTCTCTCATTTGAACCTCTACAGTGTAGAGGCACCATGTACAAATCATGGCGAACTGTTTGTTCTTCCACATGTTGCAGCAGAGCTGCAATCTCATCCTTTATTCTCTCCTGACCTGACATGATCGCTAGCTAATCACCTGCTAATGCATGTTCAGAACGAGCTCCACCCCCACACTGTGATTGAACTGTGTTTACTTTTTTTTATTCTGGCACTAATAACGCAGCTGCTTCAGAAAAAGAAATGAGAGGGCTTTGTATTTAATTTTGCCCCTCTATGCTGGACAACAGTTAAATGAAAAACCCCTGATCTTTTCTTTTCATCGTACTGTGATTTGATTTTAATGTGGCATGAAAAATTCATTTCACAATGAAAAACAACTAATTCAATCAAACAAAAAAAGAAATCAACAGTTTGCACTATACCACTTAATTATGACACATTAAATGCATGTATGGAAGCGAAATACAAATGAAAACATGCATTGTATTCCTCAAATGTGTATAATATTTCACTCTTTTTTTTTTTTTTTTAATTTTAATTGTGTCCCTTATAATCTTCCACAGGATTGGACTGATGGTTTTCTGATCAAAGTTAGATGCTGCGTACGGAAAGCTGGATAGAATTTGTCAGACCTAGAAGAGAGCCTGCTCTGCTCTGGTCATTTTATCTCTAAAGTGTCAGATCTGATTGCTTGGTATGAAGCTGCACCACGACATGCTGCCTTGCTCCTTTCATGCAGCTCTGATGAAACAGAATCCACCTCTCGGTCGGTGGAGCAGAACGTTGCAGGTTTGTCAGGCTCTGTTTTGTCCTCGGAGTTCCTGGCATCAGGCCGAATCCGTCCTCCAGGAGTCCAAACTCTCGCGTTTTCTTTTCACAGAGGCTTTGCCACGATTTACTCATGTTTTTGAAGGCAGAGGTCCAGTTGCTTTTGGCAACAGGAGGCTCATCATCCTCTGCAATACTCAGAACTGCTTCTTGGGGAAATATAAATACATACACACACAGGCAGGTTAGGCAGTTTGTTAATATTTCAGGCTTGGTGAAATTTTGATGAAGTCTCCACATAAGAGACTCAAGGTTTGGCCGTTACTGTTGTATGATGTCTCTGATCTCTTGTTTTGACGTGGTTCGGGGTGTCGGGGTGTGGGTGAGTCAGGCTTGACTTTTTGGTTTCTGTGTTTTTTAAAAAATGAAAAAAATAGATGAGCGAGTTTGTGTTTTGTTGAACTTGCCAATGCATTGCCGCGTTCCTCTGTAGCTTTCTGCTGTCTTTGGAGATCTGACATCTTCTGCGTTTGAACAGCCAACACCCTATTCTTTCTCTCCATTTGTCAAGTCCACACACACAGCACCATGCGCAGATTCCACAGCAGCCGGTGTATTTATAGTGGAGCTGAAGAGCGACACAGCGCCGTCGATAGGTCAGACAGACCGGCAGTCAGTGAGCGGATATCAGGGGTTGAGTCCTCAGCGAGGATGTTTGGCACGTGAGACGAAGATTCTGTCAAATGGTACAGAAGATTAAATGTCTAATACACAAACGTGCATATAAATCCTACTGCCAGAACTCTTTTATCAAACACCTCACTGTAAAGCTGAAGTCCACTCATCAAAGCCTGAACAGCATCACTTAAGGGTCTTTGAAAATACTTTTTTAAATTAGTTAATTAATTCTGTACATTATTTTCAACCAAATACTTTTTTCAGTGCTTTATAAACAGCAAGGATTGTAAATATGAATAACTCTCAGCAGGGGGGCTCGGGCGGAGCTCCACCTCATTGGTCCGCTGGAGATCTTAACAGGAGAGTTGCTTCTGACTCAATTTGCTCTTTCTTTTCGTCTTTGGTAATGTTTTCCATCTTGGTGTTTCTTGGTGTGCAAAAAATGTAAAGGAAAAAAAAAAGTACAACACAGAATACCTCAGAAAAGAAATCCATGTAACCGTGACAACCTCCACATTTTGTCACATCCTGTCCGTCGTCACCCTCCTCCTGGGCACGCTCATTTCCTGTCCCTCCACTTTGTTTTTTTTTTTTCCTGTCGCTTCTTTTGCCACACGACGTGTAGTGCTGAGTGGAGGTTCCATAGGTTTCTCCGCTTTGGTTTCACATCCTCACGGTCCGTCTTTTGCTTTGTGAGCATCGTTGGTCTCGAGTCCTTTGCAAACGACCAATGTGTTCATCTAAAGAGACGCGAGCGTGCCGTTTTTGTGCCAGATTTGATAGTTCAGATCCAGAATTTCCAAACAGCTCAGATGAAAAATGGGGTTTTATCACAACTGTTTCCTCCTGTCTTTGGGTTTGAAAGTGGGTTTGCTCAAAGAGTGGAGGCCAATGCATGGAACACTTGAAACCACTCAGTCCCCACATCGTTCCTTTTGCATACCTCTTTATCTACTTATCTACTCTTATCGTTGTTAAAAACTGAATGTAAAAAAACCCGCAAACACAGCTAACCTCTAATTTAACTATACATATTTAAGAATAAGAAATACTCTATATGTGCACATAGATTTACTATACAAGCCCCACACAGACACAAATGCATATGTATATATACAAATCTGTAATGTCATATACTTTTATCTTGAAAGGAAGAGGATGCGCCTTTTCCATTGATGATTCAGGGAAACAAAACAGAAGTCCAGTGCAGTATGTTCGCTGAAATCACTCCACTCTTGCTTTTGGTGTGTTTCTTACTCTGTTGTTGCTTGTATTTCCCCATGATGTAGCATAGGGCAAAGGGGGTTTTTGTTAAGAGAAGAAGAAGAAGTAGTGGAAGTAGAATCTTGTGTAGTTGTAGTCTTTTCAAACTGATTCTGTGAAAAGGGGGACAGGGGGTTTTTTTTTTTTTTCTAAAACGGACACTGTAAAGACAGTATATTTATGAAGACGACTTGGATAGGAGAGTCCTGTCAGGGGATTGTGGGGGTGGGGTGGGTCTTGTATATAGAACTGCTTTACCCATCATCCCTTGCCTGTCTTTTTTACAGGTGAGGTGGAGTGTATATTGAAGGCGTGATGAGACGCTGGCGTGTTTTTGTGTTTAAATGAAGGCGGTGGTCGGACGGTGCGGTGAACGTTGGCCCTCTGGATATTTTTGCATGCTGCTGTACATACCCCTGTATTGGTCCTTTGCTTTGAAGAGGCTGGTTAATCCAATAGCGCTTTTTTTTGGATGTTGTCCACAGGACAAACTCTGATGTTTTGAATATGAAATATTGCCCCTGAGGAAAAAAAAAAAAAAAAAAAAAAAATCCCTTTCCCGAGAAGAAGGAGCACCTAAGGTGTTTGTTTGTCACTGCAACAGCTTTCGTAGTGGTTTTTGGCTAAAGCTCTTTTGCAATCATTTTTCCTTGTGTAAAGTAACAAATAAAAGTGTGTATGAGTGTGAATTAGTGTGGCTGTGTAAGAAATAATGTGAAAAAGCTTGCTCTTTTGATTTCTCTCTGTTCTTCTTCTTCAGCCTCAGAGCTGCTTTTCTTTCAGGAACATAAATCTACCTGTGCTCTTTAGGAACAGCGTACCATTCTGAACGTATCCCGGCTGTCTGTAGGACAGAATGCCTCTCTGGGCGTCTTACAGACCCAAAGTACACGACCCAGAACCCTCAGGGACCCTCAACACTGCTCTCACTCTTATTCAGGTACTAATCTACACCGAGGCCTAGCAGTGAGCAAACCTTATTTTCCTAAGTCTGTTCCAATGAAGACAAAAATTATCGCCAAAATCTTGATCACAAGCTAATTTTCACACCCTCACATTTATTTATTTATTTTTATTTTTTTTAACAGCTTTTCCAGTCTCGTTTTAATTTCTGGATAATTTCGTATCTACTGATTGTTGATTGTCTCGGTTCTGGTGTGCTGAGTCTGTTCTGTCATGGCTTATTCTTGCGCCGCGGAGATGACTTAGGCTAACTCCCACTAAGCTGGAATGCTACATGCTCCGTATTCTAAAGCCAGGGCTGGTCTGCTTCAGCCTTTTCTCTCCAGCAGCGGTGTGGAATGTGCTGGAACATCTGCCTTTGGTTCTTACTGAGCTTCAGGGAGAAACGAGGAAGTCTGTCAGCAGATCAAAACAGAGTCAGACTGAAGCTTCAGCAGACGACGCCGTCTGTCCCAGGTTTTCATAAAAAAGTTGTTTTGATGGATCCTTTTGGACAGCCTCTGCTGCTTGCCGCTAACATCGTTGCCATGGGTTTTTTGGGAGTTTCCTCCAGACTTTAGAGCCTGTGTTCATTTAGAGCAGGTCATCATACAAAAGCAATTATCCGTCTGTGAGCAGAGTTTTACAAAACTTTGTACCAGGTACAACAATCAGATCCGTGAAGTCTGCTGAGAACTGTGTAAAGACTCTGAAAATCATTTGTATTTCCTGTTTTTATTGTTATGATTACTTTATACATTCCTGGTGTTGTAGTACCAGATCTTTTGATGGGTTTTAGAGAGCTCTGATTGGCCAGTGATGTTTGGGTAGACACAGGAAGTGGCGTCCGTAGTTTGGACTCCGGTTTGGGTTGAAGGAGGAGTCTCTTCTTTTCTTCAGTCTTGATTTGTCCTGCTGAGGTTTTCTGACTTTTTGTAATCTCACCTGGTTCTGAACGGGTGGCTGGGCGCCTCAGGACCCGCTGGCTTTTCCTGTTTCCACTGAGATTCTTTTGGTTTGACGATATACCTCATTCCCTCAGTCCAGGCAGCCTGAGGGGGCACTGTGCCAATACTCAGGATGCCCAAGCCCCCTTTCTCAGTCTAGTCCCGCTGGACTGTACATCTCACACACACACACACACACACACACACACACACACGTTCTCCAAATATCCCAAATGGACCTCATTTTTTCAATATCTACTGTTTACAGTTTGGCAAAAAAAATTGTATAATTTAAAAAATATTTTTCTCATACTGTAGTTTTATTTATGAACACTAATTTAGTTTTTGTTTTGGTTCTTTATTTTGTACCTTGTGAGTTGGACTTTATTTCTTCTAGGCTTATATTATTGATGTCCGTGTAAATGAGCACTTAATGAGGATCACAATAATCAGTTTTAGTTTGATTGATTGCACTATTTGTTTCTCTCCCTGTTTTGAATGCAAAATCTGATTTTCTGATCGGGCTGATGAATAATAATGTCTCATAACTTCTGTGATTTTTATCCACAAAAGATGAAAAAACAGCTTGATTTCCCTCAGTCTTTTCTAAACTTTATTTTGCATTGAACGTCAGGCGGCGCTGATTAGATCTGTCTTTGTGCATGTGTAAAATATTTTACTGGTTATGTTATACTCAATTTGGTAAAAAAGAAAGTTGCCATTTTTTGCCACATTTCAGCTGTAATGTTTGTGTAGTATTCACTGGATGCTAGAACCTTCTTTTCAAAACCACTATTCTTCTAATAAATTTTGTTGTGAAAATAACCTCAGTCTGGCCTATGTTCCTTTGTTCCCTCGTGTGTGTGTGTGTGTGTGCGTGTGTAACATGCAGTGAGATGCCATGCGACTTTAATTGCAGATTGACTTTCTCCTGAGATGATGGATTGACTGACTGGATGCAAGCAGGGGGCGGGGCACAAGGTTGACCTCTGACCCTTGCCCTCCCAGGTTTAAGGGGCTGGACAAACAAAAGGCTGTGATAGGTTAAGTATCGGCCATCGGAGGGTAGAACCAGGAAGTAAAGACAGCATTGTGTTTATGAACAGGTGTGCTCGTTTTAATGCACCCGGGTTTGAAAAAAAGTACAAAATAAATAAACTCTAAAGTTCTGAATTTCTAGTTTAATTAAAAGTAAACATTAGTCTTCGCTAAGTGTTCCTTTTGGGCGTGTTTGTGTAAATTCTGAGATTCACACTTAAGCTGTAAACAACAAACAAGACCTGTTAGTTGGGAATTGTTGATTGAATTGCGGTCTTTTCATGTTTAAGTTGCACAGAGTGGCCTGTAGGGGGCAGCACCACGTCACAGTGCTGCTACTAGGAATCTCTGTCTTCACCTAAACCTACAAACACGATGCGTTTACTTCCTGTCGCACGACTACTCATCACATACATGTTTACCATTATGCTGCCTTCAAGTGCTCCTTGTAAACTTGAAGTTCCCAGATCGGAACTTGTAATTATCACATCATGGTCATCATGATGATGACGATGATGATGGTGATGATGATGATGATGATGGTGATGATGATGATGATGGTGGTGATGATGATGATGGTGATAATGGTGATGATGATGCTGCTGATGATGATGATGGTGATAATGATGATGATGGTAATGATGATGATGGTGATGATGGTGGTGATGATGATGATGATGGTGATAATGGTGATGATGATGCTGCTGATGATGATGATGGTGATAATGATGATGATGGTAATGATGATGATGGTGATGATGGTGGTGATGATGATGATGATGGTGATAATGGTGATGATGATGCTGCTGATGATGGTGATGATGGTGAAGATGATAATGATGATATGATGATAATGATATTATGATGATGATGATGGTGATGATGATGATATGACGATGGTGAAGATGATGATGATGTGATGGTGATGATGATGGTGATGATAATGATGATGATAATGATGATGATGTGATGATGATGATGGTGATGTGATGATAATGATGATGATGGTGATGATTATGATGATGATGATGGTGATGATGATGATGATGCGATGATGATAATGGTGATGGTGATGATGATGATGTGATGATGATGATGATAATGATGATGATGGTGATGATGATGATGGTGATGTGATAATGATGATGATGGTGATGATAGTGATGGTGATGATGATTATGATGATGATGGTGATGATGATGATGATGATGATGATGAAAATGATCATGATGATGATGAAGATGATGATGTGATGATGAGGATGATATATTGATGATGAGGATGGTGGTGGTGATGATGATGATTGTGGTGATGATGATGAGGATGGTGGTGATGATGATGATGATGGCAATAATGATGAGGAGGAGGAGGAGGAGGAGGACGGTGGCAATGATGATGATGGTGATGATGAGGATGGTGGCGGTGATGATGATGATGATGGTGGTGATGATTATGGTTCCAGCAGATGAAGAATCTCCAGCATCACAGCAGGAAAATCACAGATGTTAGTTTAGAGGTCAGAAAGTCTAAAAATCTCTGATCCTCCAGACTGACTCAGAATAATATGTTTCATGATAAGAATTTATTTTTCCTTTCAGTTATTTTATGTTAAAGTTTATATTTTTGTTAATATTTTGAATGAAATATCAAAAGAATAAGCAGTAAAGACTTCTTTTTTTTACAGTCCATTTTGCTTTTATTTGGGTTGCTGTTATTCATGGAGGAATCTGTATTTTATGCATTAATTATCTTTATTGTTGACATTTTAATTTGTTATTATTGTAATTGTATGATTGTATTTCATTTGCATTATTGTATTGTAATATATGCTATAAACTTCCCCACCAGAAGTCTTGTGTGTGTGTCCACAATATATGATACTTTTGACAGCACATGAAGTTATTTCTGTGTAGTTATTTAAAGACACATTCCATCTTTTCAGATTCCACCAGTGAAATTATTTCTTTGTTGACCTATAACTCCAACTTTTCTGTCTTTCCTCCCTTCTTCTCTGCCCTCTGACTCTCTTCTCTCTCTCTCTCTCTCTGCCTTTCTTTTTACATAACTCTCCTCTCTTGCTCTCTCTCTCTCTCTCTTGCCTCTCTCTCTCACTTGCTCTCCTTTCTCTCTCTCTCTCTGCCTGAGGAAACAGGCCTCAGCGGTGGAAGGAGGCAGNTCTCACTTGCTCTCCTCTCTCTCTCTCTCTCTGCCTGAGGAAACAGGCCTCAGCGGTGGAAGGAGGCAGAAAAAGACAAATAACTTTTCAGGGCACAGGAAGTAGGTCATCTTCCCATCAAATATTTATTTCTCATACTGTGCCTGAGGCTCCAAAAGGACTCCCTTTACAGATACGCTGTGTGTGTGTGTGTGTGTGCGCCTGTGTGTGTGTGTGTGTGCGTGTACGTGAGAGCGCCTGATGGACTGTCTAAAAGAAGTTACACACTGAAGTAGAGATATTGAATATTTGGAGTTTTTTGTGTTTATCCCTGAGCTGTGAGCTGTTTTATTTAAGTTTGTTTATTTATTTATTTATTTAATTTTATGATGAAGCAGTTTTTTTTTTTTTNTTTTTTTTTTTTTTTGAGCCTAAAACCAAAAGCATTTTTTTAACAGTCCGTCTCTATATGACAACAAATTCTGGCTTGAAAATAAATCTTAACATTGTAGCCAAATGTGACTGTTGCTCTTATTTTTTAGTTTTAGTTTTTTTTTGTGTGTGTGTTTTTGTGTTTTTTTTGGTTTGTTTGTTAATTCTTTCTCTAAAATTCTTGAATCAAATCTAAAAAAAAATAAAATACAATAAAAACAAAATAAATTTAAAGGATTTTCAAGAAGTTATAATGTCAAAACAACAAGGTGTTTGCAGTTCCTTGGCAGAATGAAAAGGCGTTTTGTAATAATGAATCTAAAGAACATGTACGTATCTAATGTCATTAAAAGGTTTAGCGATAGAATCATTCGTCTGTCACAAAAATGTAAATGTAAAATGTATTTTCTTTACGTGCGTCTCAGAAATGTGTGCATGCCTAGCTGCATCCTGCTGCTACAGGTCAAAGGTCAAAGCGTATAAATACAGGTATCAGCCATTTAAAAAAGAAAATGTAAATACGCTGAACAAAACAGCTGGATGTAGACAAAAGATCAGAACTGAGCATCAAGACTTGCAGTGCAAATCCAGCCACAAAGATCTTTGACTTTTACTTCAATTCTGTCTAACATATGGTTCCACATTAGAATTATTTTTAATAAGGCAATATGTTTGGTTTATACCAAATATCGACAGACCATTTTCCTCTGTACATGAGAAATAATTCACTCTGAATGTCCTGAACGTCACACCTGCTCTGAAAAATAAACAACATACTGACCATTTAGAATAAAGGTTTCCTCTCTTTCCTACCGATGACTATGTGAGGATGGTGGTGGTGGTGGTGATGATGATGATTAAATATCTTTTAATTTTTTTTTTTTTTTCCTGTATTCTGACATCTGTACAAGATGAATCTATTCCATAGTCGAAACATCTCACATTTATGTCTAATTTTTGCAGGATCCCGTCCCGTTTTGTCCATTAATATCCAGAGCAGGATGCAGAAGTGTGCAGGCAGATACATTTGCTATAAAACGTTGTCGTCATTCCAGCCTTTACTCGTGCGATATGAAACTCGTCTCCCTCTCTCCTTCACCGCTGTGAAAATGTCAGAAGCGCCATCAGAAAGCCTCCTGCGGTGT
Source organism: Lucifuga dentata (assembly GCA_014773175.1). Taxonomy (NCBI): domain Eukaryota; kingdom Metazoa; phylum Chordata; class Actinopteri; order Ophidiiformes; family Bythitidae; genus Lucifuga; species Lucifuga dentata. The sequence continues at coordinate 716 of VXCM01007583.1, read as the reverse complement.
GTGGTGGCTGCAGCCCAGCAAGCCTCCCCATTACTGATTAATGGAACCACATCAGCTCCATTCAATTAAGACTCGGCCGGCCCCATGCGGTCGTCTCCCCAGGCCTGTCGGAGCCGCGTTTAGCTGCAACGCAAGGAGTAGGGCTGCTGCTAACGAGGGCCGCCACCTCCACCTGCTCGCAAACAGCCAGCCAGCCTGAAAAGATGTAAAGGAAGGTGAACTTCATCAAGATATATAAAGAAAAACGAGGATTTCTGAGTATACAGCACCAGCAGCAGGTTCTAAACACAGCAGAAGTCATTCCTAAAAGAATACTGCTTCGTTTCTGCACTGTGATAAATGAAGCTCATTCATAAAGCTTTCCTTATGCTCATCAGCGCACTGTTTTCCCACTTTTTTTGTTTGTAAGGTGTTTTAAATCTAATGAAGATCAGCGTGAGTGAGCTACTTCATATTTCAGAGCCACGATTCATAATTATTCATCTGCTGTCAAACTCAAATGGATGCAAAGCAAATTCTCTGCATCTTCAGAGAGCAGAGCTGAGCTTTGTGTGTGTGTGTGTGTGTGTGTGTGTGTGTGTGTGTGTGTGTGTGTGTGTGTGTGCGTGTGTGTGGTGTGTAAGGTGCACTATTACAAGAATGTGAGTGAGATGGGATTAAAACTCACCATTTAAATAGACTGACTGACTCTCTGGACCCCAAAACCCGCCGGCGGG
>VXCM01007581.1:0-23060 GCA_014773175.1 Lucifuga dentata | reverse complement strand
GTCTCTGCTCTGATGAAGCTGCTGAAGAACAACGGCTCCTCAAACAGCCACCATCCTCCTGCAGAAAGTCTCGTGTAATCCTTAGAATTCTCCAGGACTCCAGGACAAAGGAGCAGAAAGGGGTTATCCCAGTCAGGTTGACTTCCCCAGCTGTAGCAGAAGCAGCTGTTTACTGCAGCCCAGATGTCCGGCTTTTTGCAGGAGAACCCAGCTGTTTCCAGCCGCCTCACACCCAGGTGATACAACAGTCTCTGGGCGGTCTGCAACCTGAAGGCCATCACCTGGGCAGAAATGTCCATCAGGACTTGTCCTTCCTCCTCCACTGGCAGGTACAAAGCTGATCAAAGCACAGATCCAGTGCTGTCCTGACCAGAGAAAGTCCACCAGGGTTCGCTGTATGTCCTCAATGAAGCCTCTAGGTGGAGAGAGGACAGTCAGTCTGTGCCACAGTGTCTAGGCTATGAAGTTATTGACAACCAGAACTCGATCCCTATATGACAGCTGAGGTAGCAACCATTTCCATTTAGACAACTTCGCACACACCTTCTCCCTCACACCCTCCCAATTCTGTTGTTGATAACCTTCCGTGTCCAGATACACCCCTAAGACCTGTAACCCCCCATTTCCCCACTGTAAACCTCCAGGCAGTGCAGGCACTGCTTCCTCTTCCCACTGACCCACCTGGAAGGCCTCACTCTTACCCCACTTTACCTTTGCTGAGGATGCTCTCTCATACAGCCCCAAACTGTCCCTCAGTCTTTCAATGTCTCTCTGATCCCTTACCAGAACATGACTATGACATGATCCTGGCATGAAAAAACCCACTAAGCTGATCCCTGCACCTGCACAGTAGGGGCTCGATGGCCAGGCTGTACAGTTTGCCTGAGATAGGACAACTCTGTCTAACTCCCCTCCCAACAGGAAGAGGCCGACTCAACCCCCCACCCACTTTAAAACCCTCTGCTCCACTGTACAATAACCCCACCCATGATATAAAACGATCACCAAACCCAAAAGCCCGCAATGTGGAAAATAAATAGCTACAGTCCACCCTGTCAAAAGCTTTCTCTTGAGCCAATGAAATTATACCAAGGTTTAAATCATAAGCATTACACACATCAATTAACTCATAAAACAGAAAAAGGTTGTCCATTATAGTTCTTCATGGTATACAGTAGGTTTGGTCCATGTGCACAATTAAGTCCAAACAGTCTCTCAGTCTATTAGCCAGTGTTGTAGAAAGTATTTTATAATCTGTGCATAACAGAGCTACTGGTCTCCAGTTTTATAAAAGTGCCAAGTCCCCATTTCGTGGTAGCAGAGGGAGAACGGCCCTCTGACAGGATGAAGGCAGAGATCTCCTATCTAAGCATCTATGCAGCTCACGCATTTCACTTTCTTTGCCAATATAAATCCAGACATTACCATCAGTTGGGAAAATAAAATGTAGCATGCAGATTCATTTTACTCTGGTATTGTGGACATTATCTTCTTCTAGCCAGAGAAAATATATCACAACCCTTTTACTCTCAGCATGACTTTAGCTATACATTGGGTAGTAGCTGTAGACTTATTTGTTATTATATAAATCCTGTCTAAGCCTATTACTATATTATTATAATATTACTATTATTATATTATTATTTCACCAGATCTGCATCAATATCTGGATCTGGGTCAGACTGCACGCTTGATATGCCCAATTTTTTCCCCATTAAAACTGGTGTCCTGGACTGCTCTGAGGTTCTACACTAAGGGAAAGTGGAACATTTTCTACAATATCATTACAAGTGATATAGTGATATAAATTTCAGAAACCGATAATGAACAGTAAGGGTGGCTTGATTTGCAGGAGTGAATGATTGAATTCATCTTTCCTCTCTTTTCTCTAGAGGGACTCGTGGGAGCAGTCGGTTCCAGAGTCAGTTCCAGCAGAGGAGGCTCTGTGTGCAGACAGCATGGCTCCTGTCAGCATTCCACCCTCCATGCCCAGCCCAGAACCTGCCCAGAGCCCCTCCCAGTACCGCTCCCCCAGCCGAGGCTCCTCCATGGGCCCCGTCTCCACCAGCCAGTCCTACACCCTGCACTCTCTGGAGGAAGCCCACTACCACCCTTTATCCACCAGCAGCTCCTATCTGTCCCCCTCCTCCTTCCCCTGTCTCCCCTACCTGTCCAGTTCCGTCAATGACCTGGTGTCCAAGATGGTGACAGAGGAGGCCCCTGAGGGCCACAGCAGCCTCCCACCCAACAGCGAGGCTCACTCCGCCTGGGCTAAAGAAGATGGAGTCAGCTCCTGGACACCCTATGAGCTCAGGAGGTCTTACTGATAAGGGATCTGTGGATGATCAGATTTAGGTGGAGTGGAAGGAACAATGTTGGCACAAACTTGATGGATTCAGCAGAGAGTTAACGCTACTTTCCACACTTCATACGAATTCAAACTGCTCTTATCTGGTGTCAGAGTGTGGTAGCTAGCACTGACTAAGCTTTGCATGTTACAGCCTAATATGGCAGGAAATTCATACTTATTTATTGGAAATATATGTGATGTTTTTGTCTGATACGCATAAAAATGAGCAGACAGTGTGGACTTCATCTGGACTTACCATAATAAGATAACTTATCCAAACCCTAAGCTGAAAAACCACAAATTTCTGTGAAAATAATTTGCATAAAAAGGATCTTAAACATGGCGCTTTAGGACACTTTTCACCAGTGGTCCCTTTTTAACATGATTAATATACGTGACTCAGTACTAAGTGTATGAAGGGGCAACTTCTTTTACAGGGAGTGATGGCAAAATCAAACAGCTATAGGACTCCAATGCCTTGTTGACATAATTCTTCTTTTTCACATCAAATATTTGTCTGAAAGTTTTGTTTCTGCATATTCAGCATACTGGTACATGCAGCGTGATTCTTATGAGCTCCATATGATGAAATACTCAGAAGAACAGGTAGAGTCAAAATACATAAAAATTAATTAAAAAGCCTGATGTAACAGAGAAACTCATCCCAGCTTTGCGCTTCTGGAAGGATTAAATTTACCTTTTCTCTTTCTGTAAAGGATCTTTAATCACTGAATGTAGTTTACATTCCTTTTTGTCTTTGTACATATTTGCGTGCATGTGTGTTAATAGGGGGAAAACCGAATTTTGATTGAAAGCCTCATTATGTTTGACTTGTGAATAAACATTGTAATAAACATGATAAAACAATGCAATATTGGGAAATTTATTTGCAGAAAGTAAAGGAATAAATTCACACATTGCTAACACAAAACCACGAGGGCTGGTCAGCTGGAAGTTCCCCTTTCTGGCCACTAGATGGAGCAGCTGCACCACTGCTGCGGCAGGAGAAGACGCGTCTGAGTGTTCATCAAAGCCAGAACAAGCATGGATCCAAAAAANAAAAAAAAAAAAAAAAAAAAAAAAAACAGCGGACCGACGTGAAGAACTACACTGAGTAAAGCAGTGAGCAGGAAAACTTCGTGAAAGCTGCCTGCAATTAGACATGACCTGCGGGTATTTGAACACGCATAATAATAATAATAATAATAATAATAATAATAATANACATGACCTGCGGGTATTTGAACACGCATAATAATAATAATAATAATAATAATAATAATAATAATAATAATAATAATAATACGTTTTGATGAATAACGTGATATCCGTCCAGATTTGTACAGCAGGACGGCTGTTATACAATTAGACTAATATAAAATAATTCTACAGTGCGCTAATATCTGTAATTGTTAATTTTGTAAATTGACCATACTTTAGTTTCTTGTTATTTGCAAACAAATATACAAATATCCACGGGAAGCACTTTGCTATGTTGTTACTGTCCGATAATACAGAAAGTTAGTCATACAAAGTTCTTAATCCAGCCTTGCATAAATAATATATACTGTTAATAAACTTTAAGAGATTTAAGGTTAACATGTAAGTTGTGGAATAATGTGTATTACAAAAGATGCCCCTGCCAAATTAGAGATTTTCAGAGAGAAAATCCTCATTGTTGTGCTTATATTTACATTTAGGATTTTATTTTTCTTTTGAAAATTCCTAAAGTCTGTTGGGGAAAATGCAGCAAAAGCTAAAGTGTTGTGTTATTAATGCTCACCTTCAGCAGGTGAGCAGAGAGAGCTGGGAGAGCTGAGGGCCTCCGATGCCAAAGATGGCTACTGCCCTTTGCCACGCCCACCACTTTCCCAATTTTATGTGCTTTTCTTTGAAATAAAGATAAAAAAAAATATGTTGCAGGATGATCTCGACGTCGACGGTTCCGCTGGTGAACGTCTCACCACGCTTAAAACGTCATTAGCGAAGTTAAAATTGCATATATGAGGCACTCAAGTGCTGCAGTGCTTAATGAGGGGGTGTGATGCTCTGATATTGCAAAAGGAGCATAAAATGAATAAAAGTATCATTTCTTTTTGGTAAAAATTTGAAATACTATCATATTACATTAAAGGAGATCTTATACAACGTCAATGCGTGGTGATTTTGATTGAAAAATCGATATAAGTCACTTGCCTCTGAATATTCAAATTGAAAGTAACGCGCAATCAAATCATTGTCAAATCATTGAGTTCTAGGGGTTTTAAATAGTAGGCATGGAGGGAGAAAATCTCAAACTAATATGTTCCCAGCTATATTACAATATTGTTGTATGCTCTAACGCTGCTGTAGGATATTTGTGTTGAGATTTTTGGAGACTTTTACACAAATTTCATTCTTGGCCATTTTGCTGAGCCAGAAAAAGAGCGTTGTGGAATCCCACAGGTCTTCTCCAGGGAGCTTCTCCTCATCTCAGCCATCATGTCGGGTGAGTTTCTCGTCACATTTTCATCTGGAAAGCATTTTGTAGTATTTTCTCCTGTTAGAAAAGAGCAAGAAGGAAAAAAAAAAAAAAGATGTTTACAACCAAACTGTACAATACACCACTTACAAGGAGGCTTTCCTGTAGCTGTTGATCACAGTTTTAAATCAGTCACAGTAAAAATCAACAGTTCAAATCATGCTGGAATATAAATCTTTGTTGTTTAATGCCACCTGTTACTTAGTTGATGGCCGTAATAAGAATCGTTGACTTTTTTCCTGTTCCAGCAGCCCTGCCCGCTTACCGACTGTTACTGATTTATTATAAATGACACTCTTATTGCCACGGTCACGTCAGGATATGTGCATTGCCTTTTCCAATGACATTTTTTCGTAGTTTAACTGCTGGTGTAGCTGACATTTCAGCCATAGCGTTAAACCCGTGCTGCTTGTGCGTAAAAGGGACGTTATAATTAACCGCGCTACAGTGGGATGTGTCTATGCTGTGTGATTTTGGCCCACTATTTGCCACATTTAAGGCAAATCATGAAGTACCATTTCGATGCATGAATATTTATCAGATGAGCTTCACATCAGAGGCTGTATCTCTTATTAAGTCTATTTTTCTCTAAACTTTAGCCACTCCTGAGTGCTTTAATTCATGCCTGCAGGCTTAAATTACGCACACCTATGCCAGGCGTCCTTTCTTTTCCCCTTAATCAATCTATAGGGAACTTCTCCTACAGACAAAATAGGACAATTATTGCCTTCCTATGTCAGCGCCATATCCTTTCACAGTCAGTATGAGGGGGAAGGGGTGATTTGAATAATGGAGGAAGAAGCAGACGTCGGAGCTGAGTTAACTTAAACACAGCACTCAAGCAGAAATCAGCAGCAAATGAAATCATATGAAATCATCACGATCTGAACACAGTGAAGTCCAAACCGAAGCTAAATGGTTACACATACGCAACACGCCGTGCTAAATTGCGCAGTAACTACACAGTTGTTGTTTTCGAAGTGACGTTGTTTTACTATGAAAAACCACCATGCAAATAATCCTGATAGGTTTAACCTCTAAGACGATTTCGGTTAGTCGCTGCCAACATTTTGTCGAAGTTCATTAGTAAAGGATGTGAAATATACACTTACGGTAACGTGTTTTGCACCGATTTCCTTTGTTCCTGGTCTGCGCGGAGCGCTTGGGAGCACTGTCCACAGGCGGAATCAGTCTGCTGACGGCGGAAACTCAGCCGCGCCATGTTCAGGAGCTTTACGCACGGCAGATTTGGACGTTTAAGTGCTCCAGAAGAGTTGAAATTACAATATACTTATCATTCTGATATTTAGTATGTGAGAGGAACATTAATAAAATACAAACTGTTTATTAAACACTTTATTTATATTACTATTCAGGATATCGGACACTTGAGATATAATCGTCCCACCCAAAAGATTTCACTGTTGTAACAAGATAAAACATGAGATTTGATTTATTTTTTGCGAGAACTTGAGGGAAGACAACACGCTGGGGTTCAGTGAGTGTGTGTGTGTGTGTGTGTGTGTGTGTGTGTGTGTGGGGGGGCAGCTTGGGTAGATGAGGGGGTTGATGTTGTCTGATGTTGTCTGCTTCAGTAGTGGGTGTTTAGTAAACATGAGTGACACGCTGTTCTCGCCACGCAGACAAGCCGAGAGTGTACCAGGGCGTCCGGGTGAAGACCACCGTCAAAGAGTTGCTGCAGCGGCACAGAGCCCGTGTGGCCAACAGCAAAAAAGTTAAAACGGTAATTCCTGCTCTGAACAGCTCCACATTTACTCAGGGAAGGAAATTATCATTATTATTATTATTATTATATTTTTTTCTTTTTTTTTTTGAAAAAATACAAAGTCATCACACACANATTATTATTATTATTATTATATTTTTTTCTTTTTTTTTTTGAAAAAATACAAAGTCATCACACACAAACTACTTAGACATGAAAAAGGAAGAAATCCTTTTCAAAGTGACTGATGGCCACTGATCATGTATTTCCTGCACCTCTCCTCTGCTCCTTCATAAATAGATATCTCAGGTTTGCTTTGAACTTCAGGATCTCTGTGCGTCGACTTTTCCAAGTAAGTTTTCCCGGTGGAAATATCCAAGTCCACTTTCCAAAGCTGACTGAATAAAAACAGATCTGCCAGAAAGTACATCTATAGCATTTGAATCAAACTTGACCCAAATCAATTACGTGCAGCAACTGATAATGGGATTTTTTTTTTTTTTTTTTTTTTTTTTTTTTTTGCATGCGGCGGGGTTCGCAATCAACCGCATTTAAAACGAACACATTTCCGCTAAATCGCATTACAAGGGCAGATGTGGGCGCTGCAAATCTAAACGACGCAAACGGTAAAACATGCCAAGTCAAGAGCTCTGACCCCCCAAATCTAATTCAGAATACTTACATGAAAGACCCAGTCATGAGCACAAATACTCAGAAAGTAAATCTATAGACGGCTACGTTCCTGATGTGCAGGCACGGAGAGCTTTTTATAATCGGAGCTCATTCAAATGCTGCTGCTGCCGTGCTGACATCACGCTGAACCTTACAGGACATTTACATGTCATCATGTGCGCTTTCACACCACCTCATCTTCTGCATGCGCTCTTGAGAGTCAAGTTTCGATTATTTCTCTCTTTTTTTTTTATCATTTCTGAAATACAATTCAAACGCTCACGTGGCTTTATGTTCAAACTTGAGTAGTTTAAATGTATATAATGTATAGAAAGCCTACATGCATTCTAATAGTCTGGAGGCTATGATGGGATTGTTTTCTCTATGTACTTGGATGTTGAATGTTCTTGTTATATCTGACGTGCACACTTACATTTGACGTGCACACCTACGTGGACGCTCCTTCAGATGTTCCAGATGGGATCGGCGGCAGCGCGCGAGCGCTTCAGCTGCGCGCCGCCACGTTCCCCGCGCCGGACAGCTCGTGCAGCATCCAGACGCGCCACAGCGCCTTCAATGACTTCCAGCAGCAGTTTGGGGACGTGATGTTGCCCAGCAACGGCTACAGCTGCACCGAAACCGGCGGCAGCAGCTACAGCGCCTCCATGGCTGCCCATTCCACATTCCCGCTGCCCTCGTCCCACGGACTCCCCTCTGATACGGACTGTCACGGCCACGGAGTGGTANACATTCCCGCTGCCCTCGTCCCACGGACTCCCCTCTGATACGGACTGTCACGGCCACGGAGTGGTAAGTATCTGATCCACGCACCTTTTACCGGCCAGACTCCATTCAGAAATCTGTCTACTAAATGTTCGATCACTAACAGCAAACATGTCGTAAAAGTTGAGTTCACATTTGTCTAATTTGGCACAGATAGATGAAATATTACTTATCTATTTATTACCTAATATATACTGTTTCAATAAAGTGGCACAGTATTGCAACAGCAAAAAGTGAAGTAATTATTAAAGGGAAAGTTATTTGAAAAACGTGCAGCCCCATAGACTTTATATGGGCTATGTACCGAATATCATGGTAGTTTCAGTTCACTGCTAAATTTCTTTTTCTTTTCTTCTTCTTTTTTATATTTAAACAGAAGAAACGTTTGCTGATAAGACAGCATTAAATGTTGAGGTTTTTGCTGGGAGACCTGCTGGGGCTTTGATTCACCCTGCTGTCTGCTGATTACTGATTGCTCTGTGGGTTACTTTTAGTTTAATTCAAAGCAGATAATGTTATTTTGATAGCAATGAACTGTGTTATTATTTGTTCACAAACATATTTACATCTTTACATTTATGTTTACAGAATAGGTTCTCAAAAGTAAATGAAATACAAATACAGCCAAAGCAAGTTTTATATATATATATCTATATATACACACACAGACACACACCACAAGAAGCATTCCTTGAATAATTTTATATAAGAATATATAATGATATGATGATACATGTGAATTATATATTCACATGTATCATTTAAAACTAAACTATAAATCATGCGTTTAGTTTGCTTGTGCTGTAAATCTTCCTCATCGACCCGTTTGTCCTGGTCTCTGTCAGGCTCCCTCCTCACCACCAGATTCACTGAGACTCTCCAGCCCTGTGGATCACAGCAGCTACTCCCCACAGGACTCTTTCTCCTCCTCCTCTTCCTCCTGCTACGACTCGCCTATCAGGATGGAGTCCAGCTTCCGTGGCTTCGGCTCAGAGCACTACCACTACCAGCACTGCAACCTGCAGGACTGTTTCTGTCTGCCGCAGTGCTGGCCTGGCCAGCAGGAGAGCTTCTCTGCCGCCGAATACGCACCTTACTACGGCCCCACAGACTATCCATACGCCTGTCCTGTGGAAGAGAACTACTTTAAGAGGGATTTACCAATGAATTCTGAAAAGTGCTACAATGCGCTATGATGAGACCTTCATCAGTATTGTTTTGTCATTTGATGATGAAATACGATTCGTTTCCAGTAAAGGTCTTGCTTACGCTGGCACTGCTCACTTGATTGTCCATCTTGCATTTCAGAGTGTGCTTTGATTGCTTTTCGCTTTGAGAAAATACTGCTGAAGTGAATGGATGGCTGAATGGATGCAAAAAAAAATTTTATATCAGATATTCATTTTTATTACTACTTAGATTTATTTTCATACACATATCTTGTTTCTGCACTAAATAAAACCTGTCAAACTCACTCTTAGTACCCTTGTCACTCATTTCTAATTCATAACTCGTTCCATTTCCTGCCTGATTTGTCCAGAGAAATACGAACAAGAGGAGATTTTTATCATTTAGCTGAAATAAAGTCACAAGTGGGTATTTAAACTTTACAGGCTTTAATATTAAACTGTTTTCTGCTTTAAAATTAAAGCAGAAAACAGTTTAGATCAGCAGTTTTAAAGCCTGGGTCCTTGAGTACCACAGCCCTGTTTGTCCAGTGAAAACCTTTGATCAAGTGAACAAACATCTTTTAGGCAGAGAAGTTTAGTGAAGATTGGCTGTGACTCGTTAAATTAGTTAGTTTTGGTTAGATTGTGACCTTGGTCAAGTTTTTTTTTTTAACCATCTTGTCTTTCTTTAGCCAATTTAGCCAATAAGGCAGGTTTTATGCTCCATATCACATGAAGGGAGGAGAGTAAAGTCGAAGGCTTTAACATGTTGTGGCTGAACTGCATTGTGTAATACAACACTCCACGCTGACGTGACTGAATGCTCGGAAGGACTTGGCATTACCTGTGAGGAAGTTCACCATGAGGACAACAGCAGATGTGTTCAAACTCAAGCCTGCAGGCAAGATGAACTGATAAATAAAGATAAATAAAGTTACTTATACTGTAACTTTATTTATCCCACTTGGGACAATTTGTTCAGAGCAGCTCAACACATACACAGAGTAAACATACGCAGGTCGTACAGATAAGAACAGTTCAAAAAGGAACAGCTAAAAAGTTAAAAAGAGCATGGAACAAATATCATTTACATCAAAAGGGGCCATCTGAAAAGATCAAATTTCAATTCATGTGACGAGGTCAGATCGATAAAGAAATAAAGGGCTTAGAAGCAGGTACACTGACGCTCTGATGGAAACAGGTCAAATTCACTATAGGAACTTCAAATGATCTTTGATTTTTTAATGATATGGGTGTGAAACTCACAGTCCAGCCCAAACTGAACCATTTCTAGCTGATTGAGACCCCAAACCCGACTAAACATCATCAACTGCTAACAACAGCATCTTTTAACAACGTCTTTGACCCTGAGAGTAAGCCAAAGCTGAATGTCAAAGCTGTAATCCCCTGCAGAAAGAGTCAGGACTCTCAGGTATTTCAGCAGAAGCCCTCAGGAAAGTGTATCTGCTAACTGACACCACCAGAGTCTGAGGAAGATGAGCAGATCCACCCAAAGCTGGTCTGTCTGCAGCTAAACACACTTCCAGTCCGCTTAAAGACCCACTTAGCTTCAGGGTCACCGCAGCATTAGCAAGAGGTGTGTGTGTGTGTGTGTGTGTGTGTGTGTCTTCAGATCTGACAAAAGCCTAATAACCTGTAACGAGCCATCTGTTTCGTTGCTGCTTCACACTGTCTCACCTGTGAAGTTTGAATCCATTCATCAAAAAAATCATCCAACTCAGTTATCTGATCAGATACTGAAGAGTTTGGTTCAACACAATAAGTGTTGGCTTTTATAATAATAATAATAATAATAATAATAACTTTATTTGTATAACACCTTTCAAAGTGCTTGATAAAACAGACAAATTGAACACACAATCTAATGAGTTTAATAAATAGATAAATAAATAAATAAATAAATAAATAAATAAATAAATAAATAAATAAAAATATGAGAACAGTTACCATAGTTATGGGAAGGCCATATGATCAAAATAAGTCTTAATATTTAGGTTTGATGAAGATTCGCAGTAGGTAAGCATATTGCATAAAAACAAGTCGACCAGATTCAAGTTTTTCATAAATAAATAAATAAATAAATAAAATAAATGAATAAATAAATGAAAATGTTTAATTTTAAATGGCTTCTTAAGTCAGAAATTGGATGTTAACATCCTTTAACATCTTTCTGTTCGTTTGTTTAAAGGAGACATTGAGTTTGCCAATCTGTGGTCCTCCGGCAGGGAATTCCACTATTTAAATTTATATTTATATATTTCTTTATATTTAGTATCATAGAGGGTTGAAATTCTCTCTCTCTCTCTCTCTGCTGTGTGATGCTGTCAGTGCACTCTCAGAGTGACTTCTTTAGTTTACTCCTGAGTGATTTAACACTGTCCTCTCAACGTGTCGTGGCTGGATCGATCTCAGCCTTATCTCTGAAGGATTGGCGGGTGTGTCTGCAGAAAGTCGCTGCTTATCTGCAGCAGTAACACGATATGTTGCGTCATGCAAAGGAGAAATACAAAAGACATTAACAGCAGCTTCATTATGATAGGCTATCAACACGTGCAGTTTATTTAAGGAATTAATTGTGAGGAAATATGACAGAAATGCGCAACACTGACTTGTGGCGCTGAGATAATGCTGACTCAGCAGCATTTGGATGCAGTTTTGATGCCAGGAAAAACATGAGGTTTATTACGCTTGTTTCTGCCTCGTAAGGTCAGTGCATTAATAGAACCGGACTGTGCAGCTTGCTGGGCCTTGGTGGAGGTTTGAGCTCTAATGAGTTCTGCTGTGTCTGTCTGTCAGCAAGATATCTCCAAAAGTAGTAGAGGGACTTGACATTTTGAGATTAGGTAGGTGGATCCACTTAGATAACTTTTTTTTTTTTTTTTTTTNTTTTTTTTTTTTTTTTTTTAATTTCTTTAAAGGGCTCTACAGTGTTTTTTTTTTCATGTTTGAGCCCTGACAATATTTCACAAAGCCTGCTACTGAAGTGGTGCCTCTTAAAAGAATTTTATAGTTTTTCCTACCTTCCAGACTGCCATTAGTTTCAGTTCACTGCGGTACGCTATGAAAATCTCCATGTTGAGATTGGAAATGTGCTTGAGAGAAGTAATCCACCACAGCAAATATACTGATGTCTATTTACTTTTTTGTCAAAGTGACTTTATTTAACTTACCTGACGCAGAGCTGCACAGAAGGATGTATGTCTATGCCAGAGAAAATAGTCCCAGGAGAAGGTGACTTTTACTGAGAAATTAAAAATGACCGTGACTTCTGCAATCAGACATGTGTTAGCAGGTGAAACATCGAATTTTAAGGTGTTATCACCTGAACATTTAATTTTGAAAGATTAGGGGATTTGAAAAAAACGACAGGAAAACTTAATTACCATTTTATGTTTTGGAAAATGGTTGGCAGCAATGTGACATGTACATGTACCATGATATTTATTGGGCTTAAACGTGCAAAATCATCAGTATCATCTCTTAACATTGCAGTTTGATCATTGTCATTTTTGCCTATTTCTCAAAAAGACACCAATCTTAATGTAAAAACTGAAGTGTGTGTATCCTATGATGGACTATCAACAGGGTGCAATACTGATCCAGACCTAGTAGATTAAAACATTTACTGGTCAGGGGTCACATTTACAGCATCACTGTACATCAAGAAATAAATTGAGAAACATGCAGCTATATGTAGCTATGATGCTGATTCAGCAGCATAAAACTGATGTGACATATCTTCAACAGTTGTGGATAGAGATGCAGAAGAAGTTGGTGTCCACAATGAACTTACATGATCAGTCTTTTACAAATCTGATGTAAGGTAATAATAGTAAACTGTAATGAAGGTAAATCAGAGGCCTTGGTGGAGGTATGAGCTCTCTGAGTGAACTCCAGCTTTAGTTTTCTGGGTGGATGTTTCCGTAAATCAGACTTTGTTCCTGTTCTCTGTGTGTGTGTGTGTGTGTGTGGGTGGGTGTGTCTCAACCTTTGCTCCATCTCGGCTCTTTACCGGGCAGCAACATGTGAGCTGTATGTCGGCCTGAATCTGGAGACGACTCGGCATTGTTTGACCCTAGTCACAAGAAGCACCTTAGCACCTGAAACTGACCTTACATATAACTGTCAAGCATTGTGACGCACTGCGTGTGTGTGTGTGCGTGTGTGTGTGTGTGTGTGGGGCGGGGAATAGCGTGGGCGCTGTTGTAGAGCGTAATCTATTTTAAAATCCTGTTACCATGCTCCAAACATGTCAACTGATTGCTGCTGAACAATCACTTGTGGAAATCCCCCTACACACACACGCACACACACGCACACACACNAAAAAAAAAAAAAAAAAAAAAAAAAAAAAAAAAAAAAAAAAAAAAAAAAAAAAAAAAAAAAAAAAAAAAAAACACACACACACAGAGTAAACACACAACAAACAAGAAACATGGCACCAACATATTGCAGCAAGTGTGCATTTGCACAAATGAAGAAGAATGAAGATGTTATTGTTACTTTTCCTGCCAGCGTTAAGCTCTGCGATGGCTGAAGGAGAAGGAAGGCTGTGTGAGTTCTGACTGAAAGCTGTAAGAACAGAACTCTGGATCAGGGCGGGAACTGTCAGACAAGATGGATTTTCCTTACAAGTCGTGTTCTAGTAAAGGTCAGACAATGTTTAGCTGGCGACTTTACTGAAGTTTTAATGACCCCTTAAAGGAAACCAGCAAATACAAGAACATGTGAGCAGAGATTTGATGTGAGATCTGTATCAGAGTTCTATCCAGCTGAAACTAGGCTGTCTCAGACCAAACACACACTACTATTTTTACACAGCATGTCTGTGTGTGTTACTCATAAAAGACTGTTTGTTGTCAATTATGGTGCCTAAGTATTATTAGGACTCCACATTTTCAACAGTTTGACCATTTGTCACAGAGCATCCACATGTAACAGCTTTATGTCTAATGTCAATTAGTTTTAGATACATTACTGTAAACGGTGCCACCGACTCTCTGTAATTACGTTTTAGATACCTACAAATGCATTTTGACTAGTCAGAATTATATTTTGCCTAGTCAGAATGATAATTTGAGACATCTGCAATTACAATCTGACTAGTAAGAATAGTAATTCAAGATATCTACAGTTACATTTAGCCCAGTTCAAAACTCCTTTTTGGATATCTCAAATGACGTCACCAATGTCATGGCGCCGTTTTAACAGTTATTAAAAGGGAAAGATACACATTTAAGATATCCATAATTGCATTCTGCCTTGTAAGAATGCCCTATTCACTTGTATGGAGAACCTATTTGAGAAATCCACAATTCAATTTCGCCTATCCAAAATGTGAATTCCACGTATCTTCAGTGCAGTTGTGATTAATCATTATTCCAGTTAAAGATATCTTTAATTCCTCATGATTTAAGCTATCTTTAATGTCTTTTTGGATATCCATAATTAAGATATTACTAGTCAAAATGTAATTGTAGATATCTGAAACCAGAATTATGACTAGTTGAAGTACAACTGCAGATATCTTGAATCCCAAACAGCTCATTCTGCAGTTTGGAATGATTATTATCTCATTTTATTGTAAATATTCTAAGATTTTCTATATATTTCAACATGATTACTGCAGAAATGCAGGAAATTTGCCGTCATTCTGTTCTGAATGTGTTTTTAACCGTCCTGAAAGCAGCATGTTAGCATGTAAAAATGTGCAGCAGATATCAGGTGTTCTGCAGGTGGAGTATGAATGAGAAAAGAGTTCATGGATTTTGATGCATTTTGTGTAAAAGCAATGAAAAATGAATCACATTTGGTCCACACAGACTTCTGTTTGCTGACTGTGTGTATCAGGCAGGAAGGTGAGAACCCAGAAGCGGAGACCGACTCACGGGTAAGATGACTAAAACAGTTTATTCAGTACATAGAGGTATATCCACAGGCAGCAGCGGAGTTCAATAGCAGGCGATGATCGTACAATAAGCAGGTAATCAGGCAAACATACAAACAGGGACAGGCAAAGTCAGAGTCCATAAACAGGCAGAACAGATCCGGTACACAAACTAACTGATCAGAAATTCTCGGTAACGGCGGGATTGACAGTGACAACACAGTACAGTCTGGCAAACACTAACTGCAGAGTCAGGATTTAAATAGGGCGGGGAAGGAGAACAGATGAAGGAAGGAACCGTAGCTGAAGGCAGAGAATGGGCGCCCCTAGTGTATGGGAGGAGGGAGTGCAGAAGTGGATGGAGTAGTGACAGTGTGAAGAGTTTTGATCATGTGACTTCAGTTTGGACCAACGCTTGTTAGCAATCCAAAAAAACAAAAAACAAAAAAAAAACTGTAATTTGTAGGAAAGTTTCTTGGCACCAGTTAAGGAAATTATCCACAATGGAACCATGAGACAGTTAAGCATCGTTTAAGAGGCTAACAGTGACCATATCATCGACAAATTTCAGAATATAATGGCTGTCAAACTTGTCATTAGTGTACAAGATGTATAAAAGAGGAGAGAGGACGCAGCCCTGTGGTGAGCCGGGTGATGTCACAGTCATGTCAGAAATGTCTCTGAGACCTGCATATCAAAATCCCTAAAGTCCACTGCTGTTTGTACATATAATGCTTTTATTAGAGCTCAGAGAAAGAATGTTCAGCAACTATCTCTGTAACATACTGTCATACTCATCCATCCATCCATCCATCCATCCATACATACATACATACATTTCTCCTCTTTGCTGTTCATTAGATATGTAGAGAAACGTGCGACTAGTGAAGATTTATTTATTACTTAAATAAGGATCCAAATAAGAGCTGCCAGTAAAAGCATTTTCCATAATCCAGATACAACACACACACACACACACACACACACACACACACACACACACACACACACACTAAGCTTTTCCAAACCTGACTTAAATGCTTTCTGTGAATAATGTAAATAACATCACAATGCGTTTTGCAATGTTTGATAAGTGAGTTCAGGCTGTGTGTCATATCACGCAACGTTTCTTTATGAGCAAACGAAGGTGTGTGTGTGTGTGTGTGTGTTCCTTCATGTTTTCACACACACACACCCAGGCCTGATAAGAACTTATCAAAGCCTCGCTGAGAAAGTGACAGGAAAATCCTGTTTGCATGTCAAACAGCAGGTTTGTGAAGTGGATTAGTGAGTTTCTGTGACATAAATGACTCACAGCATGAAACCACAGTCACATTTCCTATAAATATAATAATCTCCTTGTGTGTGTGTGTCTATATGTGTGTGTGCAGTTTGAGGCTTCTGCAGCATCTTAGCTGGTCCATGGACTGGACTCTCCTGGACAGAGACCTCAGGTGTTCCTGGGATCTGCTGAAGCCACTGTCCCAATCTGGTGGTCCTTGTACTACTGGGACACTGTGGACTTCAGCCTTGGAATTGGGATTGGATACTTTGTAAATCACTGATTCTTGAGAAGTGGGACAAAACATGTCCGGCAGATAAATCAATGTTTTTTGTTAAAAAAAAAAAAGAAAAAAAAAACTTTAAAAAAATGTAATCATAATATTAATCTATAATTGAAACAGGGGCAGCTTAGCACAATAAAGTTGTATTTTTAATTATATCATAATTTTTTTTTTTTTTAATATGATTTGATTAAATATCTACACCGGACCTAAAAAACAATCCCTTGTCCTGAAACAAGGTTCATCAATTCATACAGTATAAAAAAGAGTTTAAAGTTATTTAAAACTATATGTTTTTGTATTAGGAAAAAATAGTAGTCTACATTAAATCATAAAATTGAAATCTGAATGTTTTGTAAAAATTTTGCTCAGATTTTTAGTCATTTGAAATTGTGTCCCGTAGTTTTTGTCAACAACGTCAGATATTTCCAAAAACGTCATAAAATCAGGGAATTTTGTGGTTAGCTCAAACTGTGAGGATCCTTTAACACTTCCTGTTTCCCTTGGAACTAGTGTAGTGTAGTTGAGGTAAGTTTTTAATTTTTTAATATTTAATACATATAATATTGATAAGACTGTGGTCACAACCATAACCTGTCAACACCATCAGCCTTTAACAGATAAGATTAGTTTGAAATTAAGAATCAGAATTTTGGATTTTATGGAGATTATAGAGCTAGCTAGCAATTGAAAAAAAAAAAAAAANACATGAGTTATCTGTAGCAATGTGGAATTTTGTCAACTCTGTCAGAACTTCTGTCTGATGGTGCTGATACACATAATGACATTGTCATTATTATTATTATTATTATTATTATTATTATTATTATTATTATTTATATTTGCAATTATTTTATAGGAGTTCATGATTTTGGCAAAAACTTTAATGAGTTTTGAATATTTAAAGTTGTTAATTTTCCTGTTTCTTACAAGTTCAGTAATTTACTGTCAGATGTGTCTCCACCATCAAAGGATTGTCAGATGGCCTTTGTTTGAAAAAGAAAAATAACTGCTTTAGCCTTTTCTGTTAAAAGTGTTTTTCTAATAAAAAGTTACCTTTTTAAACTGTCAGAGGGATTTTTAAGCTTTAAAGTGTTATTTTCTTTTATTGAGACTAAATATAAAGGTGGAAAATTTACAAATATTTAAAAGGAGGTCGTTTAAGGTAGCTTAAAAATGTAAAAAAAAAAAAAAAAAANAGATGGTTATTGGGTAAATATTTTGTTATGAGCAAAATAAATAAAAATAATGCAATATTTTTTGTGTGACAGTGTTGACAAAAATCTAGTACTGCTCTAAAAAACACACAATATGTAAGAAAATGTTAGAACTGGAACTAGAACTGTCCGTCAATATGGTTTGATAGCCAAAAACTTGTTTTAAAAGAATTTATAAGTAGATTTCAGATACAATCAAGTCCAGTTTTTTCAAATTGAAACCCTCTTTTGTCCCACTTCTCAAGAATCACTGAAATACAAGCACGTAGAAGTACTTGGAATGTATTTTTATTTGTTTTTTTTTATTTATTTTTTATGAATTATCTTTTTCTTTTGCTTTATCTTTTTATCTTTTCTTTATCTTTTTTAATCTTTTTATCTTTATCTTTTTCTGCAAAATACTGATGCTGCTGTAACAAAAGAATTTCTCACATCTAATCTAATCTAATCTATTCTAATCTAATCTAATCTAATCTAATCCATTCTAAACTAATCTAATCTAATGTGGTCTAATCTCATGAGTCTAATCTAATCAAACATAATTTAATTTAATCTAATATGTGATGTAATCTAATCGAATGTGATGTAATTTAAATAATCTGATCTGAGCAAATCTAATTCTAATCTACTCTAATGTGATCTAATTTAATTAAATCTAATCTAATATGATCAAATATAATCTAATCTGATTAAATTGAATCTAATCTAATCTAATCTAATCTAATCTAATCTAATCTAATGTGATTGAATCTAATCTGATCAAACTGATTCTAATCTAATGTGATCTAATCTAATCTAATGTGACATAATCTAATCTAATACAGTTCTAGAAATTTGGGATTCGTGGTTTAGAAATTTCTTAAGTATAGAAACAATGTTTTTAAAAATCTAAAAACAGCTTCTGGGTTATTAACAGAAAACTAGAGAAAATATTTATCAATTTTTAAATAGTGGAAAAAAAAAAAAAATTCAAACTCTTGTGAAATTTCCAAACATTTAGAATGTTTTGTTTATGTGCTCTGGAATCTAAAAGCTTTTTTAAAATTCTATTTTACTTTGATTAAATTTATCTTTCATTCACCCGGTCGGACACATATCAAACCATTGAATCGACATCAGCACAAACCAGGCCCATATGAATGGGCTAGTAGGGGCCTATTACACCTACTAGTAGGTTCAGCAGGCTGTTATTAGCAATTCCTATCACTCATCCAACTTGGCATACCCTCAGGAGCATGCGCAATTCGGTTTTGAAGACATCTGCGCCTGGAAGGAAGTCGGTAAGTTCGTTTGGCTTCTTCTTTATTACTATGCATCTGTACAGTTAGGGTTAAGGTTAGGATTACGGTTAGGGTTACTTACTACTGAGGCTCCGAGTGTGCGCCATCTTGGATCAGTCATATGATCAGTGATAGGAATCGCTAATAACGGCCTGCTGAACCTACTAGTAGGTGTAGTAGGCCCCTACTAGCCCATTCGTATGGGCCTGTTTTGCGCTGATAANTGAACCTACTAGTAGGTGTAGTAGGCCCCTACTAGCCCATTCGTATGGGCCTGTTTTGCGCTGATAACATCGATTCAATGGTTTGATATTTGTCCAATCGGCTGTTTGATTTGACATCTAAAAAGCTGCGCTGTAAAAAATAAAAAATAAAAAAAAATAAAAAATAAAAATACTAGATAATGATTCAGTCTATTTCTTGAATTAACTTCTCAGAAAAGAATTCTACAATTTTCTAGAATCATTTCCCCCAGACTTTCTAGAATTTTTTTGTAGAAATTATTTTTGGCCAAATTTATGTTGAATGTTTTCCTTAATTTTTGGAGACTATTTTCTGAATTTTCTACAATTAAGAAGAAAATCAGCATTTGTACAACTGTTATTATTATTATTATTATTTTTTTTTTTTTCTAGAATCAAGATATTTCTATTAAAAAATGCTTAAGAGTCTGGGGGTAAATAAGCAGAGAGTCTTTCTGGCATTAAGGCAGCACCTGCATCATCATTTTCTGTGTAAAACCATAAAGATCACATTGATATGTGAGACACAAAACATAACTAAGAAAAGTGGAAAGCTAGCATGGCAGCTCCTTTATAGATGTTGGCCCCGTGTTGCGTTTGCGGTCTGACATCTTGATGTGTGTGTGTGNGGGGGTTGTCCTCTTTGAGTGCCTGCAGAAAGAACAGGCCCCAGCATGTCGCCACTCATTACCTCAGCACTCGCTGAATGTTTTTATTAGCAGATTAAAGTCGAGATTAAACTAATCTGCAAACAGCAAAACAATAATGGCAATAGATGTTCACCACATTTTCAGTCTTTGCCACAGAAACAGCATGAAAACAACTCAATCTGCCAGCCTGTCACCAAACATAGATACTAATATCATACATATAAATACATTTCATGGAATGCTGCACTCAATACTATTTTGAAGTAGTGTTCTATCTATCTATCTATCTATCTATCTATCTATCTATCTATCTATCTATCTATCTATCTATCTGTCTGTCTGGCTGTCTGGCTGTCTGTCTTTCCGTCTGGAGAAACAAGGTTTCTTTCTTCCTTTCTTTCTTTTTTTTTTTTTTTTTTTTTTNCACAACCATTTTTTATATATATGCAATTTAATCTAGCAACAGACAGATAATATATAGTGCGTAGGTGAGTGTGTGTTTGTGTGTGACCTTCACCTGCCCTCCTTGACCAACCTATTACACTTTATTTAAAACTAACAAACAATTTCTAAGAATAGCTAAAGACAACTTTGTTCGAGATTGCTGTGTGATGATTATGACTGAAACCTGGCTTCATCCCGCGATCCCGGACACGGCCGTGCAGCTAGCGGGCCGCACCACCCATCGGCAGGACCTCAACAAAGACTCCGGTAAGCGCAAAGGAGGAGGACTCTGTATATACATAAACAACAACTGGTGTGTACAGAGCCGAGCCACAGACAGTTACTGCTCACCAGAGCTGGAAGCTCTGACGGTTATCTGCCGTCCTTTTTACCTTCCTAGAGAGCTTTCAGCAGTAATCATTACGGCTGTTTACATCCCTCCTGACGCTAATGTTAGCCTAGCCCTCACCCACCTACACAGCATGGTAACCAGACAACAGAAGGCTCATCCTGACGGGGTGCACATAATTGCTGGAGACTTCAACAAGGCCTGCTTAAAGTCTGTTCTCCCCAAATTCACACAATATGTGAAATGTGCCACCAGAGAAGAGAACATACTGGATCATGTGTACTGCAACATCACACATGCTTACAGAGCAGTTCCACAGCCCCATGTTGGACAGTCAGACCATCTGTCTCTACACCTCATACCAGCTTACACCCCGCTCAGAAGGAAATTCAATCCCACCACAAAAACCATCAACACTTGGCCTGAAAATGCCCTCTCCCAGCTACAGGACTGCTTCATGAACACAGAGTGGAGTTTGTTTGAAAATTCGGACCTGGAAGAGTACACACAAACTGTGCTCTCATACATCACCTACTGTGCTGAGAACGTCACTGTGCAAAAACGAATCCGGGTCTTCCCTAACCAGAAGCCCTGGATGAACAGTGACGTGCAACTCCTGATTAAAGACCGCAACACCGCCTTCAGAACAGGAGACAAAGCACAGTATAGCATCGCCAGGGCAAACCTGAAAAAGGGCATTAAAGTAGCCAAGGAGTCATACAAACAGAAAATTGAGGACCATCTCACCGACAACAATCCAAGACGGGTATGGCAGGGAATAAACCACATCACCAACTACAGGGGCAGCAACATCTCAACTGTTAAAGCCGATGCTTCACTGGCCGAGGAACTGAACAGTTTTTTTGCACGGTTTGAGGTCAGTAGGCCATCGCCCCCCCCCCCCAACCTACAGCAGCACCTCACTGACCCTTCACCAGCACCAGGTGAGGCGTGAACTCAGGTCAGTTAACCCGAGGAAAGCTGCTGGTCCGGATGGAATACCTGGTAAGGTACTGGTGGCATGTGCAAACGAACTCTCAGAGATCCTCACCAGATTATTCAATCTGTCCCTGACCCAAGCCACCATCCCCGCCTGCTTCAAATCAGCCACCATCATCCCCGTCCCCAAAACACCCACAAACAGCAGCCTGAACAACTTCAGGCCCATCGCGCTCACATCGCTGGTGATGAAGTGCTTTGAAAGGCTAGTCTCACGTCACATCAAGGACTGCCTCCCCTCAGCATTTGATCCCCATCAGTTTGCCTACAGGGCAAACCGCTCCACCGAGGACGCCATCACCCTCGCCCTCCAATCGACGCTGAGCCACCTGGATCAACCTGGGACCTATGTCAGACTGCTGTTCATAGACTTCAGTTCAGCTTTCAACACAATTATCCCGGACATTCTCATTAAAAAACTGCTGGACCTGCACCTCCCCCCCTCCACCTGTGCATGGATAAAGAACTTCCTCACTGACAGACCACAGTCAGTGAGGCTGGGCTCCCACCTGTCCTCCACCCTAACTCTGAGCACCGGCTCTCCCCAAGGCTGCATGCTGAGCCCTCTCCTGTACACCCTATACACACATGACTGTGTACCTTTCCATCCGTCCAACTCCATCTTTACGTTTGCGGATGACACCACACTGGTTGGGCTCATCACAGGAAGGGACGAGGCTGCCTACAGAGAGGAGGTGGAACATCTGTCCACGTGGTGTTTAGCCAACAACCTGCTGCTGAACACCTCAAAAACCAAGGAGGTCATTGTAGACTTCCGAAGGACCAGAGTGGACCATGCCCCTCTTTACATCAACGGGGATGTGGTGGAGACAGTGAGCTCCTTCAGATTCCTAGGAGTCCACATATCGGGGGAGCTGACCTGGTCTGTTAACACCAACGCAGTGATGGCGAAGGCCCAGAAGAGACTACACTTCCTGAGAGTCCTCAGGAAGAACAAACTGGATCAGAGGCTGCTGGTGACCTTCTACCGTTCCACCATCGAGAGTGTAATCACATACTGCATCTCTGCCTGGTACGCTGGGAGCTCGGCTGCGGACAGGAAGGCCCTGCAGAGGGTCATAAACACGGCCCAGAAAATTGTCGGCTGCCTCTGCCCTGCCTGGAGGAGATCGCCGGCTCCAGATGCCTGCGAAGGTCCACCGCCATCCTCAAAGACCCCTCGCA
>VXCM01007580.1:0-20711 GCA_014773175.1 Lucifuga dentata | reverse complement strand
AACAGAAGACCAGGCGGGCAGAAATGGCAGGTGAGTAGCTGACCAGACATGCAGAACTGTGACAGAACCTAAAGGAATCTGAATTAGTGTGCAATCCGAGGAAAAAATAGAAATGAATGGATGTAAATAAGATTATAACCTTGATCAACACACTTGTATGACCTGTACTTCCTGTGTGTAAGTGTTTAAATGTCTGTGCTTGTTGGGATAAATGCCTGAAGTCATATGTCAGGATCAGAGAGACATAAGAGTAAAGAACAGTAAGGGAGTGATAGAGTGGGTTTCTTAACAGCCTTAATAACATCCTCTGATGTCCACATTACATCCTCAGAGGGACAATTAGAGTGGAGACTGAGCTGCTGACCTACTGAAACACACTTATACACACTTCTGGATTTTTCCACAAAATCATCCAACTGCCTTTAAGTGGCACCATACTGTAAAAAAAAAAAAGGTCCATCTCAACAAGGTATTTATTCTCTTCTTAGATTTTAAAAACATAGCATTAAATAAATGTCAAGAAGAAAACTTCATAGCATGACTAAAGCTTCCTACATTTTTTGTTAGATCAGTATGGTAACAAATGATTACATCCATCATTTGTCCACGTTCATCATACCACCAATATCAGTGTCAAATAATAGACTTTTTTAAGATCAGATAAAGGGCTCGTCAAGTTAAAGCACAAACCAAAAATCACAGCACAGTAAGAAACTTATGACACACCAAAATCAATTGATGTCTTTAATACTCAGACTAACACTAGACAACAGATAATGTAATTAATGCACATTTGTTACCCTGCTAAACGCATTACATCCGACCATTTAAAAAAGATATAGACGTCACCACATGTATTTGGCCTTAAATGCTCATTTGGCATGAAATAGCTTCAGAGGTAGTACCAGGAAGTAATACCTCAACTGACTCTGTTTCATTCTGTGTTTATTTGTAGTTTTAAATATCAAGGTCTGAACTTGATGAAATCGTCTGGGGATTTGTTTCAAAGTGACAGTGCCGGAGCATTTTAACCTACACACAAAATAAACAGCTCTATCCACCCCAGACTGCAGAGAGCAGAGAATGAATGATCCAAGAGACAATCCATTTGCCTCTCTTAGTATTCAAGGTATAACATCAACAGCACAGGTTTCTTCTGGCTCTCTGGAGACACCCTCATATTTCAGTCTTGCATCCAGGACAACCATCAATTGCTGTGATGCCCCCCGGGAGCTGCTGGCCTGATGGATAGTAGGACAGCCAGACATTGCTCTTCTGGCTCTCTGTATCCCCCGGGGTCCAGGACAGGCCGATTCATCCTGGCCCCATCACACAGCCATATCCTTTCTCTGTCAGGACCAGGAGATCAATTCGCCCACTGGTTTTGCCAATGTGGCGATGGTAGGGCTCCAAGCTACCGCTGCTTTTAAGCCATTTTTAAGAGCCCTCATGCAGAAGAGCATACAAGAATGGTGGAAGAAGACACTTTGACAAAGCCATGCCAGCGAAAATGCTCTGCAAATCAACACACCAAGGGGCCTGGAGGTGTGTCACACAGCTGGACAGAAAGTGTTCATCACGGAAAGGAAGAACTCAATCTCTTGCCTCATTCAGAGTTTTTGTTATGAGAATGTTCCAATTCTAATGAAGCAGCAGGTCAGAGAGCAGAATCACTTCAGATCAGTCAGTTCCCCGTCCACTCATAATAATTAAATAACTGTGATGAAGTGATAACACAGTAATTATGTTGTATTCAATGTAGATTAGACTGTACAGTTTGGAAACCATCTCCTATCCCGCACACATCAAATTAAAAAAGTCATTATTGCATTATTATTATGTTTAGGGGGGACACTGCAGCAGATCAATAACAAAACTTATTGATTTTCATATTAACTGATTGTTGTACCTTTCCTTTATGCATTTAGTAAAATTGGCCTTCTTGTCTTGCAAGAGTGAAGTGAGAGTGAAAATAGTGTAGAAAAACAGAATGAGACCAGAGGAGACAGTGAGGCTCCTTCAGAGTAAATGAAGTCTCAGTTGTTATTCCCAGACCCTTCCTCCTCAGATCTCCGTCCTGAGAGAAGCAGGCTATAATCGGCTCCCCAGGGTGGGTCACAGAGCACTTGGAATCATGGCAGTAGCACCCCCCCCCNCACACACACACACCCGCCCGCACGCGCTTTAGTCCTGTAAATGGACTCTAATCAGGTCCAATCTGCATCAGAGCTGTTAGCACAGAACCGAGCTTTCTGTCTCTGACCGCTCTGCTGCCCACTGATCAATGGAAGTGTGAAATCATGGGTGCTTTGCTCTGAAAACCATCCAAAGCCTAAGTTTTAGTTGTGTGTGCGTGTGTGTGAGAGAGAATTTATTTAATTCTAACAGATTATTTCATTTACATAATAAAAGCAGTGTTAGTGTTGAGTATTTATCCTTATGTTAGCCCAGTCTGAAAGATTGTTTTGTTAAAAAAACGTGTAGATTCATTTATTGTTAAATAACACAAACCCCTTAATTACATGATTTAGTCACCATTTTAACTTCTATCAAGGAGAACATGTCGTCACCTATGTCTGTTGGTTTATTAGTCTGTTAATTTGTTTGTTAGCAGGATTATTAAAAATGTTATGAACAGATTTAATGGAGTGGAATGAGATTGAAGATAGTAATGATGATGATGATAAGCGATGATGATTCGTCATCTCTGGTGTCAGTTTCATTAAGATAACGTAGGATAAATATAATATGTGATATAAGAATAAAGGAATGTAGGTAGACCAGGCAGTTGGACTTAGAGGTGCTAACAGGAGAGCAGAAAAACATTCCCGTGTCCCTCTGAGTTCCTCCCGTGATGATTTCTGACTTTGCCAGATATGGATGCATCTGGCTTTGAGGTACGAGGTCAGCTCATTTGGCATCCCTCGCTGGGAGCAATGAAAAACTGGCTGGATTGATTATTGCCCAGCGAGTATTTGGCCTCAGTTCACATTCCGTTCCACTTCTGCCAGCAGACACCAAACTGAAACTCCAACTTTTTCTGAGAACTTCTCCTCAGTTTCTGCCATGAGCATACATCAATTTTCATTAGTAAAAAGTAAGGTGTGGACGCTAATAAAACAACTTCACCAGTGAAACTCCAATTTGCAGAACATAAATTTACTCAAAGGAAGTTGAAAGGCCTTGCATGCATTACATTCACTCAGTATAATATATTTGCAGCTAGTAGTTGTGGTAGTAGTGCCTTGCTCAAATTCACTGTAGCAGTGCTTTCTGGTGTGGGATACAAAAACTAATATGGAAACATGCTGCACTTTTAAATGAAGCTTGGATTTTATGGCTAATATATTTTAAAATAAAATGAAGAAAATTGGGGGGTTTTTGTCATTTTATGTCCTTTTTTATTGATTATTTCAGTGGAGTCATGACATGATTCACTTTGGAACTCGAGTCATAAATTTGGGTCATAAAGTTGATTTGGGACATGGAGATATTACTTCATATTTGACTTTGAAGTTCATGATATGGGATGTGCAGCATGTTTATGACTTGAGGTAAACTGTCTGGAAATGACTCACATTTTAAAATAATTTTTTATGACTTGTAGATCAGATGTGATGTTCTGTTCTCTATATTTGCATATAAAATTTTAACTGAGGTAGGCTCTTGTTAGGAAAAACTCAATGCAACTTTCAGTGCTATGCTAAGCTAAAAGCACAGTAATGGATTGGAGAGGCTGTTCTAAAAGTAATAGCTTTCTGGTAGGTGTCATTTGTTAATTTCTGTCATAAATAAATTGGGTGTGTATAGGAGTATCAGATGTATAAGTATAGTCATCATCAGTTCAGCACGTGCTGGTTTGCTCAGACTCATCCAGCAGAAGTTTAATTGTAAAAAGGCAGCTATCATTAACATGTTACGTGACTAGAACACGTCTAGAACCATTTAATCACAACATGTGTTCTTCATTGATTGATTTATGTCAAGGAATCTTTGCTGTCGGTTCTTTGTCCCCAGTGCCTCATCTTCACTTCTAGAAAAAGTGTTGAGTTAGCTTTATTGGGGGTCATTCCTATAGGGTCCTATGTTTCCCAACTCTGTATAGCATAATAGAGCACATAATGGGTTAGGGTTAGCACAAACTTAGTGCTAACAGAATATTGAACTGGGGAACAGTTCAATATTCTGTTAGCACATAGGACCCTGGGAACATAGATATGCTCCCCTTTATTTAACGTTATCTATGGATCATGGACCAATGCGTGTTAGCACGATATTCCTCTAGTATGAAACCCATGAGACTGAGGGGTTGATTTACTAAGAATTTGTGCTTCCTTTTTTGGTGAAAATGAATCAAATTGCATTTGTCCATGTTATGCGCTACACCTTTGTTCCTGCAAAAAATAACAGAAAAGCGACACTGCCAAGATTTGCATGTTGGATTAAAGCATTGGTCATATAGGGCGTTTCTATTTAGGACTGCAAACAAATTTCAGATAAAATAGAATCGGCTAAGCAAATGGGAGAAGCAGTTGTACTGAGAGAGAGAGAGAGAGAGAGAGAGAGAGAGAGNGCAGTTGTACGGGGGGGGACTGCGGCCCTGTCAGATAACATGTCAGACCTGAGTGACAGCATCACAGTTGTAGCAGATTGAGAGCTACAGCACAAAACTGAAAGACAAGCCATATACCCACATTAATGGCACAATTTTCACATGATTTTTATTACTGTGGAACAGATTGGAGAAAGTTGTCTCTCATAAAATCCAGGTTATCTGTTACTTTGAGTCCCAAAGGTGTTCACCATACCTGCAGTGTCCAGGTCAGTAATCCTGATCCTGCTGCAAAACTTCCAAAAGCCCTTTTGTCCAATTATTTTATAGTCTGTACATGACTTTTTATTCTCTGAGATGTGTGCTAGACATGGAGGGATTTGCTCTTCCTCTGTAATATTTATGTCACTGCCTATTTTAGTAACTGGTTCCCACCTGTGGAACACTCAGCTGGTTACACACTCATTCAGTCTGATTTAAAGCTTTTTATTGCTCTGAACTGTTGCTGTTTGTATTCAGAGTGGGAAGCGTTTCCTTGTCAAGGTCGTTGCAGCGATTTCCAGCATTAAACTGATTTAAACAGTGATTTTTATCTGTTTCACCACAAGCTGTTTAGACTTTAGATGTGTAGAGTTGCATTTATCACTGTGCTCTTAGTTTTTGCATTTGGTCATATTCTGTTATATTTTGATGAAGATTCTCGGTCATCCAGGTGGGCAGATATTTTGTATGAAAACTGAGTCAGATCAACTGGATTCAAGTTTTTAATTCTGAAACATTTTACCATTCATCCAAATGGCTTCGTCAGTCAGAAATGAATGCACAGAAGGGTGTTAATCCTCCAGTAACTACAGGTTTAACATCCTTCTGTGTATTCATTTCTGACAGACTGACTGACAAAACCATTTGGATGAATGGTGAAATGTTTCAGAATTTAAAAACTTGAATCCAGTTGACCTAACTCAGTTTTCATACAACATATTCTGTTGTATTACTGTTGTAGAACAGAATAGATCTGACTTACTCCATGGACGAGCCTCATCCATTTTGTAACATACAGTAAATAATAACTTTTTTATATGGGCAGTTACTGTCTGTGTTCCAGGTACAGGTACTCAAGCCAGAACTCTGATTCAAAATAACTTTATTAAAAAGAGCAAGCAAAGGTGGGAGGACAACTTGTGTGCAGATTTAACTTCACAAATGTGTCCCAGCTGTATAGATTACATTTACATCTGGCTAGTTATGACTGAGATCTGATCATAAAGCAAGCCAGATCACAGATGTGCTAGACTAAATCATATATAGTCTGCATCGCAATGCATTCTGCAGGCATTTTACACCTCGCATTAACATCCTTATCTTGAAAACGTGTCTGAATACTGAACGTGTTTTCATGCAAGATGTAAATGCCAGAGAGATTTCACAGCAGATGGACATAAATGTGCATCAATAGTTCAGGGGAGTAAGGGAATTACTGAATGCGAAAACACAATAACTACAGTACATCCATGCAAGAGAGAGTGCATACTACATCCATGTATGTATGCTAAAAATCATTATTTCTAATAACTCTAAACCAACAACTACAATCAAATCCTGATTAAAATTCAACCCTTACAACTTTATGCAGCCACTCACATTGAAGTTGGATGAACAGCTTGTTATGGGTGAGTAGTTCTGTAATGGCACACTGAGGTATTAACTGCAGATTACCATTTTATTGATTAGTTGTTGTGAGAGGAACAATATAAACCTTGATGATATGTTTGTTGTCCAGAATCCTGATCAACCTTGTTCACTGGTTTGGGATGAACAATACCAGTCAACTGCAGCGAATTATCCTGTTGCCATTATCCTCCCATTAACATCACATCACCCTGCTGCCAGATTCACTGGGCTGAAACCAGTCCGACTCATCACCGCTGTGACAGAGCCATCGTGTCTGACCTTCACACACCAACCTGTACACTCTGCAGGCAGGCGACTTTACCGCTCCTCTATGAGTCATTACACCCACTCTGGGTGAATGGCAATTCATTTGGTGTGTGCTTGTGTGGGAGACACTGTGCTACTGATGGTTAGCACCCAGAAACACAGGAACACACACATTGTGATCAAAATCACCACATTTGATCATTTCATTGAAATTAATGACCTTTGCAAGGTTTGTGATAATCCACTTCTCAGCGATGCTAATTTCCTACGTGAGATATTAAATGGAATGCTGGATTACACAAATCCTCTGGTAGCAATAATCCTATGAAAGTACATGTTCCTGAAGCGTACGTGCCCAGAATTTATGAAACAATTGCAGGAGAAACTAATTATCAGTTTCATTGTCATGCACTGCAGCAAAAAGTTGACACACAGTACTTTGCTTTTCATGTTACTGTGAATGCGTCAATGATATTTTTCCCTTTATAGGCAAATTATCGTATAAGGTCATAGAGAATTGTATTTTGTAACTCAAGAGAAATCCATGATAAACACCTTCACTTGTCACTTCTACAGAAGTCGATCTAGTTACCTATTTGAACATCTTGACTTATCGCAACATATTATGAGAAGAAATTACTTAAAATATGGAATTAATGAAGTCATTAGTATAATGATTGATTGATTGATTGTGTTCGGGGGAAGGTGTAAATGTGGTGCTATTAATTGTTGAACTTTGTAGCTACGTAAGTTATTGCGGTTAATTTTGAAGCGCGTATGCAGCACATTTTGAACAAGCACACACAGACTAATGGAGCAATTTTAGTGAGAAAAGTGACAAAAGTGTCTGAAGTTGAAGTGGACAAAAATGTATTCTTCTGCATGATAGAAATCGTTGAAAGAACTGTGCAAGAATAGATTTAGTTTGTTATCTTGATGTTATTTCATTGAAACAATGAGAAATCTGAACAATTTTTCTACTAACGTTTCTACTATTAATTGTTGGACAAAAACTGTTTACAGAAAGACGAAAGTTCTTCTTCAAAAGGGACCATGGCAGGGAAAGTTTGAGAACCGCTCTTTTAGTGATGGCAGTTTTGCATTAAAAGGTTATGATGTGGAATCCTGATGTGGCTAATGGATGAAACCAACATGCAGAGAGCTTCAGCCATGTGTAGCACTTAGCGAGGCAGGGGAAGAAAAAAATCAAGCTTGCTCTTAGTTTGAGAAATATGCTTCCCTGTAGTGTCTCTGCTCTTTACCATTAACAGAACCTATTTCAGCATTATTTCCCAGCATGCCAGTTGAAGCTGACACCCACTCTCCAGTATTTGGATGAAGAAATTATCACTTTTAACTTCCTTATTGACCTTTTTAAAGTTGCATCTGAGAAGCTTTAATGAAAAGACATCAATTCCACGATTCAGTGTGCTGAGCACATATGAAAGCCTCAGAGCAAAGACAGATTGCTAAAGGGATGAATAGGTATTTTCAGCTTGGTGCAGGCTTGTTTGTTTTTGTTTCTTTATCTTTTTCATTATAACAGCACAGCTTTATATTTTATGCTTTAATGCCCTGCAGCAGGTTTAGTAATGCAGTGAGTTTCAAAGAGATAATTTAATACATATTTTATTTTGTTCTCTCCATATATAGTCCTCAGCTTCAGGGTCCAAGTTAACTGAATTACAATGAAGTATGAATAGCACCAAGCAAGAGGCTTGTGATGTGTTGATATGGAAGTATTTTGCAGCTTTGCTTCTTCAGAGCGTATTTATTAGCTGCTTACTACTTAAGAAAGCCTTCATGGTTTTGCATCATATTTTGACTATTATAATGTAATCGACTCATAGTGTTAGCTTATCTCTGAGACGTTGTGGTAAGCCTGAGTGATGATATTCCTGTAGACTAATTTGTTAAACATTTCCAAAATGGGAACAATCATCAAATTCTAGACATTTCCAGCTTTCTCATAAAATGTGTAGCATTATCGGGATTGGACATCAGTCCCAAGCCCAGAGAAAGTGCTTTGAGGCACAAAGACAACCCTCTACCAGGGGACAGACACCATTCTGCTTGGTTATCGATTTGGACAGTGGTGCTAAAATGGATGGCTGTGATTTTATGAAGAAAGGTTTGCTTTTTACAAGATATGGAAAGTCACAACACCTAAATGGAATTTTCTGTGGTGAGAAATAAAAACTTCCCTGGTTGAGTCTGAATTTATGAATGTACAAAATACAAGAATTTTTATGATGATTTTGTTAGCCTGCTCCCTTAAAAAGTATTGAACAGTTATGACTTTAATAACTAGACTGAATCCCCAGCTTCTACTGTAAAAAAGCTAACTTAGTATCAGCCCTTTAAGGATTGATATACGCTCTTGATGCTCTAAAATGACTGATGAACACACTTCATAAAGCCTGTGACTGACTCATGATAAAGCTCTGAGTCATATGCATCACATTGACATTAGTGCATAATAACATATAGCAGAATACACCACAGTGGGATTTAATAAAATGCAAAACTCTGATCCCAAGATTGGAGATCTGCTGCTGAAAGGCTCCAGAGACTGGTGTGCTATATTCTGTGCTGCAGACAAAACCAAGCACAGCTTTGGGATTCAGGCACCCGCAGGGGAGGAAAGGTGGCTTACTGAAAGGAATAACTGTTCCTGAAGTCATGCTTACCTCAGATGACATGCACACACCCAAGCATATTCAAGCAGAGGTGGAAAAAAGTCCCCAAATCCTTTACTTAAGCAATGATAGCTCAGGGCTTTCATACATCATCCCACACCTTTTTCATGTTTATGTTGATTAATGTATATACACCAACCCCACCTATTGCTCAATAGTGTGACTATCTAACGTTGCATCCGTTGCCTTGGTGATGTTCATTGTTTCTGTATGTCAGTACATTGAGTGCCAAGTGAACCATCAAATTCCTAAAATGCAAAATAATGCCTGCTTATGCATCAATAATGAAATTCCCAAAAGTGAAATTACAATATTTTTCTCCCAAGAGTACGACCAACCTTATCTTCAATTTTGGAGAATTTGGAAGGAAATTATGGAAATTGTGGACTAAAATCATAAAAATTAATTCCCCAGATTTTGAGATTTGGGGTAAGACACATTTCTTTGTTGTAAAACAGTGTGTGGAAGTTGAAACATTAGAAATGGTTATGGCATCTGCTTCCTATTGGCTCCTTAGCTGTGACACAGTCACAGATACAAGGTCTGTTATGAGTTATTGCTTAAATATCATCTAATAACAACACTTAAAGGCCTTTTCCCACATTGATCGTACCCACTACCACTTCACTGTGGAGTGCCACTCTGCATGAAGTCACACTCAAGGTGTAGTTGAGAAGGTAAACTGTGGGATACACTGGAAACTCTACTGTAAATCATCTTTTACCACAGATACAGTATTACGAATTCAATTTTCCTGTTATTTAGACAAAAAAAATCTAACTCCTAAGATAAATCTGATGCAAAATATTACAGTACAATAGTTTTTGTATAAAAAAGTAAAATATTAAATAACTAAATTTAATAAAACACAATTTGAAATGATTTAATAATTAAGATGTAAAAATTTAGTCACTTTTAATAAAATTGTCTATTTAGTGTCTTTTGAACATACATACAAAGTACACAGTTTGTCTTACAAAGTACAGTGGTAAAATCTATTTATCCTCAAACATCTAATAATCAAATAAAATAATGAATTTGAGTTGTCTGACAGCAATATAATAGTCAACCTTGTGTGTCAGCTTGTAAAAACTGTGCCTGTGAAACATCTTAGCGCTGCTAGACATGAATACAATGAGCCGCTCACCATTTGAAGGGGTCATTATAAAGTTATTTTGAAGTTGGTGGTGGTATAAAACAGTACATTATCCAGCTGGGACAGACTTCTAGATAATGAGCTTCTGAAAACACGTCCATGATGGCGTGTCATTTTGCAAAACAACTCTGGCAAAAACACACTATGGCTCAAATGAAAGGACCAGCAAAGACAAACATTCGTAGAACTGACCTAAAGCACAGATTAAGTATTTTGAGTTGACTTCTGACCAGAATTTGAGTCAGAGACTTTTGACCATTTACAGTATTTAGATATAACCTGAAAGATTGTAAAGCAGAATTCATTTTTCAGGATTGTTTGATTTTTAATGTATTACAGAAAACCATACACCATTCTTGTATTGTTGCATACAATAACCTGATACATTATTGATCCCCATCAGGAAATTTAATTTGCTTATTCAAAAGGTCAGAGGTTACACTAAGCTACAGCACAGAGACCATGGAGATAACAAATTGTCTGTAGCGAATTTGGTAAATCAGATTCTCAAAGTAGGAGCAGTTCTTTCCCACCATCTGCTTGCACCATCTCCCTTTTCTATTGTTACCACTTGACTTTATATCTGAGATATTTTATATCTGAGAGTTGCTTGCCAGAATGACATTGCCTCTTAAATCTCAGAGGAGCTTGTTGCAATCAGCGCAGTGTCTCAGCATTTGATTGTGATGGATTTCTGAAGGTAATATGCAGATGAAATGGCTCTGGAAGCAGAAAATGGTCTCATCTAGTCTCATCACCTACGACGCCTCTGGCGAAGGCCAAATCATTTGTCAATATGTGGGATAACATGATGTTATTTATAGCTGCAGTGCATTTGGGTTACTCTTCCAGACCACTCAAATCTGTACATTTGTAGCAGTATGGTGCCGTTGCCATTAATGGGAATCAAAATGGTCTCAGAGAAGTAGCTGCCTGGAGTGTTTTAATGCATCATCGTTAAATATTTTTGCTCTTTGCTTTTGTGATTGCATCCTCTCTACTTTGTGTGGTTGAATATTGGGATATAGATCAATACATCCAGATGAAGTTAGTCCAAAACTGCAACATGTTTGGCAAAGCCAATTGAAGAATTAAGTGTGTATTTCAGTCGTTTCTTTTGGATAAATAAACAGGTGGAATTTTGGGAATGCCATTCGTCCATCTGCATGTTCTTCAGCTGGCTTTGAGCCAATCTTCTATCGATCTGTCAGCATGTTAAACTCTCGCTGTGGTCAAAGGCTTGGAGCTTAATTTTTAGGAGCAAATTGTTTCTTATTTTTTTCTCAAAATGCTTTACCCGGGTATCTCTTTGCAGGCATCTCTGCCCCTCAGGCTCTTTGCTGACATTTTGTGCCTCAGCATGAAGTATATGCTTCATTATAGCCTTTGTGATGGCCTTGTTACTCTCTGCTCCTGCAGATTTCATATTGTGCCAGGAAAGGCTAATTGCCAGTGTTTCAGGGTCATGAATTCACAAGGGTGCTGTTTTTCAAAAAAGTGTAATTTTGTTGATCTCCTTTGCATGTACTGTATTTGGGTTGTGTGGCAGCTTGTGCATACAGCATGGAGGTATTGTGACCACTTCCCACGGTTCCAAATGAGGGAGTCTGTTGGGGCTGATGGAGTTTAGCC
Organism: Lucifuga dentata; assembly: GCA_014773175.1. Lineage (NCBI taxonomy): Eukaryota > Metazoa > Chordata > Actinopteri > Ophidiiformes > Bythitidae > Lucifuga > Lucifuga dentata. The sequence continues at coordinate 8,734 of VXCM01007580.1, read as the reverse complement.
ACGGTGCACTCAGGTGCACCACACACACAATTGAAAAAGCCTGGACATGTTACCTCAAAATTAATGAGCTGACATGTGTAGTTGTCAGCAACTGGTGCCAAGATGTCGATTTTTCAGTTTTTAGTTCCAAACATTTCTCGTATACTGTAACTCTTCCAAGGCCAAAGAAGCTAAGACAAAATTTGTATTGTTGTAATATTGTAAGATTTTTTAATAGACAGTTTATAGACACAACACCTTACTGATGAATTCTTTTTCTGCATTGCATCTGCATTTTCTACATTTCTGCATTTCTGCATTCTGCTAACTCCTTTCTCTTCTTCTAAAGAGAAGAAGAGAAAGGAATGACTGTCATAATAATAATAATAATAATAAAAAAATAAATAATAAGAGTTTATTGCTTCATTTGTCATAAGAAACTGTTTTTAAAATGGTCCCAGATCAGATGATACCTGTTTTTGTTTTTTTGTTTTTTTTATCCATTGACATTGGTGAGAAAAAAATATAGAAAAACAGCATCTCCCAATGTTAAGAAATCATTTTAAGAATTTCTAGATCAGCCTCCTGGATCTAGTTTGGCACTGTAATTCTGTGGCTTCTTCCCAAAGCCACATTCCACCCTTTTGCCAAGTTTTGTAAAAATCAGTTGTGAACTTTTTGATTAATCCTGCTAACAAACAAACCAACCAACAGATGCAGGTGAAAACCTTGCGTCCTTGGCAGAGGTAAAGGTGTTTTCATATTGTGCTCAACTTTGCCTCCTCGTCCTTCAAAGCTTCTGTCGCCATCACATTAAATTTCATTAACTAATATGATACCTACAGTAAACAGGCCTCTGATGGATGGAGGCAGCAAGTACAGATTGATGGCCTCCCTGTTTGCCCTGGAGGATCATTAAACCACAATCAACAATAGACCTCATCTCCCCACAACCCACCTGCCTGCCAAGCTGCCTGCCAGCCATCTAGCTGGTCCACGTGAAGCATGTGGTGATAACACCGTAATCAGACAGACCGCTGCCCTGCAGGGCGTTAAATAGAGCAGTTCGCAATAAATGTGATGAAATCTGCTCCCAGCAGGTTCCACTCAAAGCCAAGATAGAAACACAAACACAGAAAGACACGCTTCTACAGCACATGCACACTCACACACCTAGTTCACACTGCAATCAGCCTGCAACCAGACACAGGTCACGAGTGACATTTTCATCATATCTAACTGGAAATGCAGCACATTTTAATGCATTATAGACAGTCTGTATCCTGTTTTTCTAATAATCAATAATTTAAAATGTAATTATAACATGCAAAAAGGGACCCCATGCTGCCTTATGACTTCAGCCCATTTCAAAGTGTCCAATAGTTGGTTATAGCTTATTTTCTGACAGCATAGGAATTCTCCATCCATTCTTTCTACTTGCATAGGGTCACAAAGACTTATCAAGGGGTTGACACACACACACACACACACGGACAACAGTGCATACTAACCTCTGAGCCACAATATTTTCTGTTGATGACAAAGTTGATTGAATGCTGAAGCTCTTGGTTGTCGGTTTGATCCCGTCACTGACAGGAAAGTGTGTTTCATCTGTGATTTGGGTACTGGATTCTACTTCTAGATGTCTGTACATTTTATATGATGGATATCAACGGTGCTGACCACTCTTATATTGCCTTTTTCTTGGATTTTTGAGTATGAGTTCCTTTTCTTTGCTTAGCATGGTGGCTTACATCATTTGCTCATTCACATGGAATGGGAGGTTATGTTAAACATTACTTGACGAAATTTGGTAATAATACACCACATTTTCAAACATTTTGTGCTCCCAACAGAAGTTTCTTAAACTTTAATCTGACTAACATTTATTTTCTGATGTCATCGGGCATACAGTAAGCAATTCTGACTTCCTTTCTTGAATCACAGGAGTTGTAACTTCAACAAACCTGTTGTGATTAGTCGAGCAGCAGAGGAGTGTTGATGGCTGCAGAAACCATTACCAGGCACTCCAGCAGCTGTCTCCTCACACCATCACGGTCTTGTTAGAACTGTATTTTATATTGATGTGAAAGTGTCTCTCTGCTGCCCTCATTTATTGCAGACAGCTGTGACCTGTCCCTTTCAACCAGAGAGAGGAAAAGGGTGACAGCAGTCTGATGGTTAGAGAAGTAAAGGCAAGAAGGCTTGTCAGTTTTAATATCAGACGAGACGAAGACATCTGTGCTTAGGACGTCAATGCTAGTAGACCCTTGAGCAAGGCACAGGTGGATGCAGGGAGATGCTTTTGCAACGTTAACATGGAGAAGTAAAACAAGGCAATATGGAGAGCCCAATAGTCATTTTAGAGAAGTTGCTGCCGGTCAGTTTCAGCCAGCAGACCTGATACCGCAGAGGGCAAAGCCAGTCTGATGCTGTTATTCCATTGTCCTTTTGTTCATATGAAGCAGCTGAATTTTTATCTGTGGAGCAGTTTCACCAGCAGCTTTAATCATCCTCACCCTGAACCCCCCCCCCCNNNNAAAAAAAAAAAAAAAAAAAAAAAAAAAAAAAAAAAAAAAAAAAAAAAAAAAAAAAAAAAAAAAAAAAAAAAAAACACTAAAAAGAGGGGGCAGCATGGTGGCTTAGTAGTTAGCTCTGTTGCCTCACAGCAAGAAGGTTCCAGGTTTGAGTCCAGTGCTGGGTCCTTTCTGTCCTTTCTGAGTTTGCATGTTCTCATGTCTGTGTGGGTTTCCTCTGGGTGCTCCGGCTTCCTCCCACCTCCAAAGACATGCAGGTCAGGTGAATTTGAAACTCTAAATTGACTGTAGTGTGAATGAGTTTGTCTGTCTCTATGTGTCAGCCCTGCGATCGACTGGCGATCTGTCCAGGGTGAACCCCGCTTCTCGCCCAATGAGTGCTGGGATAGGCTCCAGCGCCCTCGTGACCCTTAACAGGACAAACAGTTATAACTATTAGATGGATGGATGACTATATAGCACCAGACAGTCAAACACTGCCCAGGCTGCAGAGAAAACCAACACAATAACAGCATAAATCTGCAGTGTGCACATTAAACAGCACCATTTGAATCAGTATTAAAATCAAAAATGCCAATTATTTTAGGTTTAAGTCATTTTTGAGATTTCCTGAGGAAACATCTGCGGTTGAAGTTACAATACTATTATGTTTGATGCATGATCCACTCACACCAGAAGCCAAATCACTCCAGCAAAAAATACGATTACTTTGTTTTGCGTTCTTTGTTTTATCATTCATAGAGAAAACGCCTAGAGGTTGGAAATAAAAGAGTTCCCTCCTGCATAGTAAGTAGGGGAAGTATGAGTTCGCTGTGGAAGTAGTCATGTAAGCTTTCACCCAGCGTGGGAGCCTGCTGGAATCCACTGACAGCTCCCACATTATAAATATACTCATAAAGCAAAAAGGGTCAGGAAAAATGCACACAGCGTAAGTATTATACACTGAGTTCTCCAATCGCAATAGGATGGAAAGTGCGTTTGAGGTGTGTGTGTGTGTGTGTGCGCGCGTGTTTTGTGGTGTTTGGTGAATAGTTCTTTAATGTTATCACATGACTGGTCCTGGTGTTGTATGTATTTCTCTCTGTTTTGTACCCCCCCCTCTCTCTCTCTCTGCTCAGGATTTGATTTAGGGTTTATATANACCCCCCCCTCTCTCTCTCTCTCTCTGCTCAGGATTTGATTTAGGGTTTATATATAGCAGGAGTTTTGCGATAGCTGTCTCCAAAGCGACCAAGTTCTCACTTCCCACTCTCTGACGCAAACAAAAAAAGCATCTGTGCAGAGAGAGAGGGTGTTAACCTGGAATCCGTCCAGCACTAAATCATCCCTGAATCTAATTACTTCTCTACAAAGTGGGCGACATGTTCCATTAACATCTGCACAGTGGTACTAATCGGCCAAAGGCATGTGCAGGGCTTTTCTGTTTTCCCTGTCACATCCCAGCTCGTGTTTATATTAAATGATTCCTTGTGAGTCAGACTTTTCCCTCTCACATTATGCTGTATAATAACTTTGGTACATGTACAAATGTAACAATACTCGGGGTCATGCTTAAAGGTACTCTGTTCTCCATTTTTAAAGTCATCATATTATTGTCCAAGCTAGCAGCTGAAACAGTTAATGTGGTGATGTGCTGAATAGAGCACATTTCATAAGTTGTTATAAATCCCTTAAGACTTGCTAGAAATGGATTGTGTTAAAAGGTTCAGTTTTATCAAACTCCTCCATTTTTCTCTGTCTCTATCTCTCCTCCCCTCTGCAGATTGAAGACATTATCACTCACATCCAGGATGAGACGGAGGGTGTTCTCATCAGGACTGTCAAGAGCTTCATGACCAAAATCCCCAGTGTTGTCACAGGTGAGAGAGAGAGAGAGAGAAAGAGACTGCAGTATACTAACACAAACATTAAAAGTGCATTATTGATTGCTTAGTGCTCCACTCATTTCTGGAGAGCTGTGCTAATTGTATTTTCGATGCAGTTCTTTTTTTCCTTTTCTGAAAGTTTCCCTGAAGCAAATGTTGGAATTAGTTAGATAAATAAATACCAAAACTTGTGCTTAACTTCTGTAATTTGTCTGAAGTATCTGCTTTTCCTCAGTTATGCCTCATTTGTTTCTGTGTGGTTTCTGAATCCCCCAGTTTCTCTTAAAATGCAAAGCTCGAGAGAACAAAATGTGGGTTTCCTTTACTGATTTGATATGTCCATTTTGAATTGACACCAAAGGAAGCAGTAATTAAACATGTTACAGCTCATTAACACCAGTTTCATTTGCTGACTTTTACTTACCTTACAAAATGCAGCAGGATACTGGTGCACTATAACACGGCAGAACGTAGTGTGGCACTGTGTAGTGAACACATTTTTATGAATTACCGCTTAGTGTCTTATATTGGAGTGATTTCTGCGTTTCCTCTATGTAGTTTGATCAATAATTGTAATGAATGAGGCAGCAATGGTGATATTAGCACAACAAACAGCACGTGCTGCGGCTGCATTGCGTTCATGTTTGCCAAGACCACTGTCAGTGGAGAGACATTTGTATCTCTGTCTCTGATGGAGCGCTGGAGAATGGCTGCAGAGTTGGAGAGAGAGCAGGAGGACAGCATGATTTAGACGTTGGGAGAAGAAAATGGGAGTGTGGAAACTGAATGAGTAATGCTGTCGTCCTCATGTCGAAGTGGCCTGATGCAAAGCAATCAGGCCATAGCTGCTTCTGCAGAGCTGCTCAGCCAAGACAGCAGATCCCTGAGTGCAGAAGTAGAACTTTAGCAGGAAAAAAACATACATACATCCTCAGCGAAGCCTAAAATTAGAAACATATCAGCCAAGTAAACCTACCAGGTACATCAGCAGGCCGGGACAGCATAAGGAGGTAAAGACACAGCCCGACAAATGAGAAGCTGCTACTCTTATGGAAAATGCATTACCCATATGTATGTCATAAGCAGAGCGCATCAGTAAACACAATTACGAGAGCAGCAGATGTGCAGAACAGCGACTCAAATGTTTGCAGCTGAGTGCCGAGAGCCAAGAAAGTAATGAATGATAGAGAAACACAAAGCAGAGGAAGAGGACAGATGAGATGCCGCTCGATTTTTCCTCCACTGCACAAAATAACAAAAATGCAGATTACATGATAGTTGTCTATCTCTTTTCTTTATCCGTTGCCGCTTCTTTTCTTTGGTTTTCCAGTGTTCCTCCCTTTTTTGTTTTGATTGTGATTTTTTTTTTTTTTTTTTNTTTTTTTTTTTTTTTTTTTATTAAGTCCGCTCATAATGTCAAGTGACTTCCTACCTTCTCTGTTTTTCCTCTATCAACTGTCCCTTTATTTTGCTTCACCTCAGTGTCTCCCTTTTTCAATGTGTATCAGCTCACAAAAGACAAGACAAAGGGGAGAAAGAAAGAGAAAGGATAAGGGACAGATTCTTAAAAGATAAAGACCAGCTGCCTTTTAATAAAATCTGCTAACTCCCTTCTGCTGAAACATTTTCCTGTCTTTGCCCAACTGGATTCAGGTGCAGATATCGTGCAGTGGCTGATGAAGAATCTTTTCATTGACGATCCAGGTAGGTTCTTAAAAAAAATGTACCAAACTTGCTAAAAGTAACCTTCCATGACAGCAGAACTCAGGGCTGGATTTAAGAAAGGGGGAAGGGAGGTGTGACACACAGAGTGCAGATTTAGCAGGGAAGGAGGGAGAGAGAGAGAGAGTGCCTCATGGGTTTTAAAGACCCGCCCACAGGTGACAAGTTCTTGGAGGAACCTAGAATTAGAGCTTCTAGATTAGACATTTTGAAGGAAACTGATTCAAGGCCATTACAACTATTTAAAGTGACATTTACTCCAGGTAGCTTGTTGTCAGACTGATGTTCCTGTCAGTGCTCTGTGGTTCATTCAGGTGTTTTGCATTATTCACCTTCTTCCTCTTCTGCTCAACATGTTTAGATCTGATAGTCTGTGTACTTTATAGAAATCTGTACTCGTGACCAAAATCATTCATGCTGCATTTACAGCAATGAACCATGCAGATAAAATCCAAAACCAAAGCTAACTGTCATGTCATAATCATCAGGAAACGAATAAATATCAACACAAACTTATCACTGCCAACACAAAAACCTATTACATATCATCATTAGTGTTCATCCGTGGAAATACGAATTCAGCTGCATGATTTACGTGCTACCAAACAATAACAGAGGAATAACTCCATGCTGAGAAATACATTTTACATACATTTTTAGATTCCATACAAGTCGGATTGCATTTTGGACCACTAAAAAGAGACAAAGACAGTTAATTGAATTATTTGTCTTAATACAAAGTTCATGCAAGCCATTCATGTGCTATACTGATAAATTGCTTATGATTCTGAAGTGATCTAAACCTTCCTGTGCTGTTTCCACAGCTGAGGCCATACACATTGGGAGTCTCATCGCAGCTCAGGGATACTTCTTCCCCATCTCTGACCATGTCTTGTCCCTCAAAGATGATGGTACTTTCTACCGCTTTCAGGTGAGCAGCAGCAGCAATAAATAACTGATAATGAAGTTAGCGAGGGCGTCAAAGGTGCTACATTTCCATCAATAAATCCAGGATCATACTTTTTTAAATAGTCCAACACTCAACTCACACATTGTCACATGGTTTATATAACCTGCTATAAATCACCAAAGGTTGCGTTAGGTTGACATTATTCTATCACAATTACTGAAATAATTCATAAATGTTGTTACAGTTTGAGCCACCAGGTTGGATTTGGCTGGAAATCTTCTGAATTGCTTTTACATGTCATGTAATTACACCATGCGAGTGTTTGTGACAAAAAGGCTCTATTCATCGCAGTTCTATCAGATCCTGCGACCCAATTAAAAATGAATAGTGATCTATTCAAATATTCATCAAGCAAAGAAAGCAGGTATGAGTAGGCGGCGCTGACAGACATAGTGCAGTGATCGTCCATAGGAACTGAACTCTGAGCAAGGGACAGAAAAAATGGGGATTTTAAAGTCACAGAATAATTATGTCAGTCTGTTTTATCCTGAAATTCTTAATTAAAAAGACAAAGTAATGTTTTCAGTTACTCAGTGGAGAGAGAAAGGGGTGGCACGTGGCAAGATTAGAACGATCTCTTTGTAGCATCTCCTCCTATTCAGAGTCTTGCTGGAGCAGCTTAATTAATCCAGACAACAGTGCAGACTGCTGCGCTTTGACCTTCGGTCTCCTTCTTCAAAGTAAAGTGGAGGGGGGGGAGGAGGAGGAGGGGGCTCTTCCACATGGCAGAAAAGCTTCATAAAGATAATCGGCATTCATTAGCATTTCATTCTTGAAGCAATTTTCTTTTAGTGCGAGACAAAGAGAAACATGCAGAGCAAAATCAAAACAATTTACATTAGATTTGTAATATCTCACATATTGTTCTCCTCACTGAAACAACCATAGATGTGTTTTAAACTGATTCAGGAGAATAGCAGGTTTTTCAAATAACAATTCTATTGCTATCTGTTCTTTGCCAGTTAACTTTATGGTTAGCTGGCAACTATGGTTATGGTTCAATCTTTATGGTTTTACTTTATGGTTCCGGTTCTCCATAGTTTATTTTGTGCTTTCATCATCTCTCTTTTTTATTGCATTGCTGCAGCATCCCAGAATGCCTCTCAGCACAGAAAAGTTTAGTTCTTTGATTGTCTGTTTTTCTGGACCCCATCAGGTCTGCTAATAAAAAAATACTGGAATTACTCACAGTGTGGTGCAAGTCTTTCACAACTTTTGTTCTCAGTGTTTGACAAGGTCTCCCCAAAATAGTTGTCATAGGTCATCAACTGGAGTCTTTGAACCTCAGCATTACTGCAGTGGCTGTGGAGTGGAAATGCTAACCACTGGTAGATTCCACCTCTTTCCATTTTCACCTTCTTACTTTGTTCCTCCTCAGGCACCGTATTTCTGGCCATCCAACTGTTGGGAACCTGAGAACACAGACTATGGTAAGAAAAGTCTTAAAACGATACTTAAACATTTTAAATTGTCTTTAAATAAAACTCTTTATCATTTCAATAAGACAGAATGCTCTTGGTTACAAAGTAAAATGCTGGATCATTATTCTAAAGGATCTTCTTCTTCTTTTCCTTTCGGCTTTTCCCTTCAGGGGCCACCACAGCGAATCATCTGCCTCCATCTAACCCTATCCTCTGCCTCCTCTTCTCTCACACCAACTA
>VXCM01007579.1:0-20701 GCA_014773175.1 Lucifuga dentata | reverse complement strand
TTTTTTTTTTTTTTTTTAACTTGTTACACTTGAGATATGTAATCCATCACAGAAAACAAGAGGTCTAAAAGGTTATTGTCAAAGTAACTTTATTTAACCGGTCTAACACAGACCTTCACGGAAGACAATGTATGCCTCCACAGGGAATATAGGCCTGGGAGAAGATGGCTATTACCAAGAACTTAAAACCACCATGCCTTCTACAATCATGCGTAACTGTTAGAAGGCGATACACTGAATTTTAAGGTGCATCTATCACCTGAATATTTGATTTTGAAAGCTTAGGTGATTTGAAAAAAATAACAGGAAAACTAAAATACAGTTTTATGTTTTAGAAATTGGTTGTCAGTAATGTAACATGTATGCAGGTTGCATATATTAGGCTTAAACATGCAAACTCGCCGGTATGGTCCTTGAAGAATAAGAATATGGAAATCAAAATAAACATCATCATTAACAGTATATAGCCAGTTTTACAAGATTTCAGGTAAATATGCTGTGTAAATAATTGGCTTGTTGAATATGATTATAAAACAATCTATGGTGCAATAAATTTTGGTTTCATCATGAGACAAGCTGTTTGTTACACACTGTGATATATAACAACCAGCTCCTGTAATGAGCTCCAAAATGCTGTTGTGAAACTGCTGTCTTCTAACAGCAGAAACCTGAAAATAACCCAAATTTATTGGTGTTTAGTTCACTGCAGAAGAAAATAAACAACATTTAACATTCTCAGTTTAATAACCAGTGTTTTAGGAAAACTTCCCTTCCCCCGCTCCTGGAACATCTAAACCTATCTGAGCTCCCCTGACTTATCGCTTTCTGTTGTGCAGGTACAACATCAGCAGATTCAAAATGGCTCTCTTCAGAGCAACAAAGCACAGCAAAACAGCTTTTCAGTGAAAATGATCTGCTGCTGTGTTACAGGGTGTAATCACCTGTTAATGTGTGCAGATCTGGAACCTGCAAACATTTGTTCATCTGTAAATCTGTCAATAGTCAATTCAGCCACAGTTATTTCAAGTCCAAACCACTAAAACAAACACATAAATTACATAAACAGACTTAAGTGTCTTAAAACAAATATCATAGTGAGAGAGGCAATATTTTCAGTGTGGTGTTTTAATGTTTTAAAGTTCAAGCCAGGAGGTGTTCTGTAATACCATGTAAAAATGATGTGGATATGTTCTTATCTACATACAAGGTGTTACTAACATGTTCTTATCTACATCCAATTCTTTATTACTGCAGCAATCTAATTTTCTCATGGGGATTATTAAAGTGTCATTTTATAATCATATATGCCATGAGCAAATCCAAGATTGGACTTTATGTATGATGGACTCTATGAAAAGAAAAAGCTCTGAACTCTTTAACTATTACATGCTGAGATTCTAATAGCAGCTCACCACTTTTCTGAATTATAAATTTCCTTTATGGGCTAGTGTCAATATTGTTGACTTGTTATGGTTTGGGGAAATTGTTCAAAGAAAAAAGACAACAGATATAAAATTGCAGAATCATGCGTATAGGAGAGCCACAAAATCATTCATGTAGATGAACTGATATCATCCTTGGGGCATATTAACCAGCGAAACTAGATGGTCTGCCTCAAACAACACCAACAAATCCCAAAGCCTTTGCTTGCAAATGGGATGCAATGGTGCCTGCCTGGTGTACACGCTGAGCTGCTAAATAGTTTCTCTCTCAGAGCTGCCTGCTGGGTCACTACAGATGTTTTACACTGCTTGAGCATGTTCAGTAGCATCATTGCTGCAGCCCACAATCCACAGGCTGAGCCTATTAAAAAATAACTTCCTTCCCTCTCCCTCTAAACTCTGCTAATGTCTGTCCAGTTCTTCTGACAATAGAGCTAATGGCCTCTGCAGGAAGGAGTCTGACACTTACTGAGGCATTTTGCTGAGTGTAAGTGCTTTTGTTCCCTCAGACAAGTCGATGGAATTTCTACACTCACTGGGGCCTCTGTTACACTGCAGCATTTGGTAATGAGGTGATTGATCCATTTTGAGAGCAAGTCAAATCCTGTAATCAGCATAGTATGAATAAAGTTAATGGATGGACTGATGATGGGATATGCTGTGAAACTGCTGAAATGTTTTTTGTCAAACATGCCAAGGTAAAGTAAGCTGTGACACAAGATCAAATGTGAGTTTTCTAATCTTTAGATCCTTAATTAAACCTGAATTTTATCTGTTTATCAGTAGTCTGATTGAACCTGTGGCCTGTCTTATTTTTTTTTTACCTTTTCCCTTTATTTGAAATACCAAGTTTTCCATCCTCTTGCAGTTCTTGTGACTGTAACTCCACCTGTGGACATCGTAGACAGACGTGGCATCACCAGCCACTTCTCTTAACCTAAAATACAGTTTTTAATTTTTTATTTAAATGTTTATTTAGTTAGGGACTAATGCAGACATAGGTCATTCATAAAAGAACTTATGCTGCACATCATAGCATTTTTAGCCAGGCCTAGTTTGTTTGACCCTCCCATTGAGTTTCAACCAGGAGGGCATAAAGCCTGATCTGTGCAGGTACTCCGACCAACCAGAAGGGAGCCACTAGTGCAGAGACAAGAACAAGAACCTGCACAGGTTTTCCTGCTGCAAACACTGGTCGTACAGTTGGTTGGAACACATTACCAATGTGGAGGTACTGGTAATGGAGATCAAATACAAAGTCTATGAGATCAAACCCAAAGTCTCTGTGAGGATCAGACGTTTTCTTCAGACTTCTCAGATGCAAGTGAAGTCAAACACAGATTAAACATTGGTCACCATGTATCATGGGACACAACTTAACTACATACAATAATCTTTCAGTTCAGCTCTTTACATATACAGTATATAATATAAACACAGCTAAAAGCTTTAGCATGAGGATGATGATGTTATTTGTCAGACTTCGGTCATATGCTGATTTTTTACATGTGGATCAATGGAAACTCTGAACAGTGATCTTGAAATTTTCTCAACCCAATTAATTTATAACTATTTCTCTAAGCCTCACAAATCAAGGTGTCACTCCCAAACTGGCAACAGATGTAGAAGACAGCATACACTCTATTACGTTCAAGTACCTTTACTGTTGACATGAAACACCATTTGGGAAGACATGAAAACTTTATAAGCAGAACTTTCAGCAAAATGATTTGCTGAGAGGTGATTACGCATTGATTTACACAATTGCTGACGCTATTTTTCACCTTATTCCAAAAAAAAAAAATCGATACTTCATTCACCACACACACGCACGACAACACTCAGAATTGTAATATACCATTATAAATATGCCATGCAGCTGCTGCTAGAAGCATGTAAGCTTTCAGTCTTTTCAGAGAAAACGGTATAAATAAGCTCTCAGCCAGTGGCATGGCTGAACCAGTCACACAGAATATTCCCATACATACATTATATTCAGGACATTCTGACTTGCAAGCCCACAGTCTTGCAGCTGATATACTGTTCAGTTGGTGTTTGTGTTTTTCAATCATAACCATACAGTATAAATCGTACCTTTCAAAAAGAGTGAACTAGGCAATTACCCAGGGCCCCACCCTTTCCTGGGAGGCCCCCACATCCACAAAGCTTTATTTCCACCATTCAACACTGCTCGCCGCTATATTATTGTCAAGAAACTGTCACATCTCAGTAAGATCTCAACACTGCAGTTTTAGCATAGTTTATATATGTGTATAGGGAAAAGCTCCATAGATAAAAAAGTAAGAGTACGCTAAAACTATGCAGTGTTCAGAGAAACTGTCACAGCTCAGTAAGCTTTTCCTTATCTGGCTCTTAAGACTGAGAGAGAGAGAGAGAGAGAGAGAGAGAGAGAGAGAGAGAGAGAGAGAGCTCATTGAGATTTCTTGTTTATAAGATGTCCTGAAAGTCGATGCATTGTAGGTAGTTTGTTGATACGGTTTCGATTTGATCACAAATGATATTTGGTCTATCTGCCAACCAAATTTATTTTATCTTAAGTTACATGATTTAAGATCGATCACTTTCATAAAAAAAAAGGAATTTTAGAAGTATTTTCATTTTCCACATTTCAATAGCTCGCTCAATATCTTTGCCTGATTTTGCTATCTAACATCCGACTAGGTTTAGTGTTACAAGTTTTTCAATGTACACTGATACCCCTCCACCTCTATTCATGCAGTACTACCGCCCAGTACCCTGATCTGACCGACCAGTGCTTTGTTCTGGTGTAGGCTTCCATGAACCCCACAGTGTCACTTACCTAACCACACCCCATCCCCACACCGCCTCTGTAATCCCTCCAGTGTAGGGAATTACAACATTCCCTAAACAAAGGGTGTCCTTTACACGTAAGGGAGTAACAAAGTTTAGAATGTGATTTTTCAGTGAAGGCATATCCTGATATCCGTGCACAAATCACCAAATAAAAAAAGCTGTGGATTTGTGTGTAGGCATGAGAACATACTAATAACTTAAGTGATATTAAATATTAAATAGCTTTGTGTAACATGAAAAGTGTGTAGTGATGAGCTCAGAAATGTTCAGTTCCATGCCATTGTTTACAACAAACAAGCTTTGATAAACAGGCTGTATGTGATCAACACATAATTATGAACAGATAAGGGTGGCTGGTAAAAAGATCCAAAAATTTTCTCAGAAGACAAGAAAAGCAGAGTTGAAGGACAGTGACTGTTGGACTCACTTATCAGGTGGACAGAAATGAAACACCTGTGGGTTGATAGTGAGTGGTGGAGGAAGTACTGAGAGACTGTACTTAAGTAAAAGTACAAATAAACAGACAAAAATGTAGTGAAGTAAAAGTACCACACTGGAAATTCTACTTAAGTAAAAGTAAAAAAGTACTTGCTCTTAAATGTACTTTTAGTACTAAAAGTAAAAGCACTTGCTGAAAATATTCCCTAATGCAGCGGTTAACAATATCAAAGCTTGTCTACTGTATATATATTTTAATACAAAAATAGCACAAGTTGTGCCATTTTGAAAGAATGCTGCAGGTGATGCTACTGGTAACACTGGTGAACAATCTTATATCAATAGTTTAAAAGGTTATTGTTCCTTTTGTGTTTACTTACAATTCTGTGAATCAGAATTAAGGTTTTTCCAGGGGTTTCCTTTCCTGCAGAGTTAAATGCTATTAAGTAAAAGAACAAAGACAACTAACTGCACCTTTACATTTTTATTTAATTATAAACCATTTTTATTTAACTATAAATGACCAACAATAATAAAGAATAATTCCTCCTAGAATGACCAGACTCTACTGCTGGTCTACCACCGCCTTGACTGGTTAGTTTGTGTTATTGTGTAAATTTGGTGATAACTTGGAACTAATATTTTAAACACCACCCAAGTCACACAATAATACAAACTTACTGACCTAGGCAGCANTTGGAACTAATATTTTAAACACCACCCAAGTCACACAATAATACAAACTTACTGACCTAGGCAGCAGTAGACCCGCAACTACCGTGGTTGTGAGGTAAAATAAGTTTTTCTCCTAACTGTCCCTAACTGCATACATTCAACAAGAATTTCAACATCAATGAAGCATCAAACAAGACGTTACTGTAGACTGCTGATAAGTGCTTTGTCCAGCTGCCATTTGAGAATCTCAAAGCTTTTAAAGGTCTTGTAACAAAGTCAGAAATTCCAGTATCATGACAAAACATGAAAGCCAATAATGAACTGAACATATTTTCAGTTTTCAGTATTTCAACCCAGTGGTGGAATGTAACGAAGTACAAGTACTTCATTACTGTACTTAAGTACATTTTTCATGTATCTGTACTTTACTTAAGTAAATTTAGTTCTCACTACTTTTTACTTTTACTCCACTACATTTTATAGCAAATATCTATGCTTTCTACTCCACTACATTTCTCCACTGCATTGCGTTACACGTTACAGTCAGATTGCTGCATTTTTATTTTATTTTTTTAAATGTTTTTAACAGTAATCAATAGCGACAGAGTGTAATGTCCGTGTGGACAGATGTAGGGACGGTGTCCAATCTGGGTCAGTCTCCATCATCTCATATGCAGGTTGACCTGCAATGACAAGAAAGGTTTTTAGTAGCTAGCGACATAACATCAGATGAATCATTTTACAGTCTTAACAAGACCAAAATAACCCATTTCTGTTCTCTCGCTGGGTGTTTACTAGTGTGGTTAATCCAAAACAACGCATGGATATTTGAAGACAGAAAACCACCACATTTAATGACGTTACTTAAACAACAAAAACTGTCTTACTTACCTTTATGAAAATGCCGAGAACAAACAAACATGAAGGGAGATATCTTGGCGATGTGAAGTGATGTTTTTGCGTCTCATGCTGCAACCCAGGCCATCCTACGCCTCTTTATGTCCTGTACTTGCGGTCCATATAGCCTTTTTTCCACGTTAGAAACCTAAAAAATCTTGCCTCGTGGTCAAACTTTATATCCTTTCCATCGTGGGACTTATTATTGCAGCTTTTAAACAACATGAGCGTACCATTTCACAAATAAAAGAAAGCGAACGCAAATAAACTGCTTTGACCGGCGACTATTGAATACCTCCAAAATGGCGCGTAGACCCAAAATGCACCTCGGTTTTTGCGAGTGTTACGTCATCTGTCAACAACCGATTGTTCCGCTGAACCGATCAGAGCGGTCAGGTAGACCCTCTTTCCGTGCGAGCGGAGCGGCCGTTGACGCAACCGAAATGGAGTCAGGAGAGGCCAGCAGCGATACTCAACCACATCCACAAATACCACACCCATGGCCGTATTTAAAGGATTTATTCGAAATAACGGGTTGTAAGAACAACTCTTGGCCATTCCGGTGCCTTCCGCAAAAATGAGCTGCTTGCAGATCTGGGTCGTTCACACAGCTCTGAAAAAATCAGATCTGAGTCACATGGAGGCAAAAAGATCGGATCTGGGCCACTTCAGCGTGTAATGTGAATGTAGCCTCGCTCCTGACAGGACAACGGTGTGTCCCCCACCTTCAACTAAGCACCCACTCGCATGTGTGCTGTGCGGGCTGATGGACTTGTTGTCTGGCTGCAGGTGGTGGCTTGTTGCGGGGTAGGTGACGCCCGGTCCTGGCCAGCTCCTCAGACCCAATCTCAGCGCAGTGTAGAGGCTCTGTTCTTTGTCAGTGTGCCTCCACATACTCCCCTCCTTGCTTTGTGTTCAATGTCTGTACGTAAAATAAACCAGTCCTTTAAAAAAAAAAAAAGGATAGCTTGACTTCAGATAATCGACTTTCAGGGGGCAGCCCAGCCCTAAAAATTACCAGGTGCAATAAAATGACAGAGTAAAGGCCTAGTCATCCCGGGTTGTTTATCTTTAGCAATAGTGCGTGAAACCTTACTGTAGAGTTACAGTGCAAATGAATTATTATATTCGGATCAATAGGCAGCCTTTTGTATTGTTTTTTTTTATTAGGATTTGGAAAAATTAAATGTATATTTCTTTTTATTTTCAGAGAAAGCACAGCTATGATCTGCAGCGATATCTTGCACTGACAGCAACTGCAAGCAAGCGGAAGGTACCTGAGTCCAGTGATGGTGCTTCAACCAGCAAGCAGCGAAAACTAGAGGAAACCACCAGAGTTTCTCAGAAGAGCATTGACCATGCTGTGGTAAACTTTATTGTGCAGGGTTTGCACCCTTTTGGAATAGTGGAACAGTCAGGATTCAAAAACCTTGTACAGCAGCTTCAGCCTCATTCCACTGTGATGTCACGTACAACAGTGAGAACCAAGATGCAAAAAGCTACAACTGAAATGAAGGCAAATGTAAGCAAAGCTATGCAAAATGTAAAATACATAGCTACAACAACCGATTGCTGGACTGCACATCGGTAGAGCTGTACTGGAGTGACCGCTCACTGGATAGATCCAGACAGTCTTAAGAGGAGCTCAGTAGCTCTTGCTTGTAGGCAACTTAAAGGATCAGACACATTTGATGTATTAGCTGGTGTCCTTAACGATATTCATACTGAGTACAACATCCGTGAAAAAAAATTGTAAGAACCACCACTGACACTGGCTCCAATTTTATCAAGGCCTTCAGTTTATGGCCTTGATGAAAATAACAACATGAACAGATCTACCGAAGGAAGCTCAGCTGAAGAGGAAAATGTAGTGGAAGTAAGTGACAATGAAGAAGACGACGTCGTGAGAGTAGAGGTAGAGGCTGTGGAGGTCGCCTCCCTCATGGATGAAGAAGATAATTGTGCAGAGTATCAGCTGCCAAAGCATCATCGCTGTGCTTGTCATCTCCTAAACCAGATCTTAGCAGTGGATGCTAATAAAGCAACCCCAAATGAGACCTACAAAAAGGTGTCATGTGCAGCATTTGCCAAGTGCTGGGCACTCTGGAACAAGAGTGGTTGATCAACTATAGTGGCAGAGGTGATTGAAAGAGAGTGTAAGCTCCAGCTCATCCATCCCAACGACACCAGATGGAACTCTCTGTTTATGGCAGTGGAACGAATTGTGAGGCTTATCAAAGACAATGGAGAAGGGGCCATCAGGGCAGTTTCCATCGCACTTAAAGTCCCTATGTAAGTGGAAAATAATCTTGAATTTTGATTTTTTTTTTTTTTCCCCCGTGATCAGGATATGACTATTACTTATACTAGTACTGTTGATCGTATTTTAATATTTTTTATCTACACACAATCTTTAGTAATAAAGCTGAACTACTAAAGTACTCTGATCAAAATATAACTGTAATTTGTAAGTTTTATGCAAATCTTTGTGATCAAGATTGTTAACTGTCGCATTATAAATAACATGTTAATATCATGATAAAGGTGTGAAAATCTGCATCTTGTGGTGGCTAGCGGGCTAGTTTTATCAACTAACATACACACTCTTATCAAAGCTGGGATTATTGTTAATGTGTTGCTGACAGCACAAATGTGACTTCCTTCTTATTTGTTTGTGAATATTTGTCCCATTAGTTGATCGATAAAAACAAATCTACAAATGTAAGGTGCAATAACTTGTAAGTTAGTAGATTTCAGTACAGTAATGTTCAGAACACCATCCACAAACATGTAGCATTATCCACAAACATCTCACTATCCACAAATATGTATTCTTTTCATTTGTTTTGTATAATCATATGCACAAAAATACAGACTTATTTGCAAATACACATAACTTATTATGTAAAGATATATTTTGATTTCACATAAAAATGATAGTTTAAGAAATGTAAATAGTCTCACCACAAAAAAAAAAGATGTTCAACTGTGTCTTTAAGCTCCTGGTTAAAGCCAGTTCACTCTCTTCTGGCTGACAACCCTGAAGGCTAACTTCACCTGTGCTGCAGTTGTAAGACTGCAAGCCTGATTCTTGTGTTAGCCACCTTCTGGTGTAGCTTGTAACTGCACCCCACATTTCTGGATTTTTTTTTTTTTTACAGATCAGCAGCAATACCAATTAGACAAAAATCCACAAATAAGGAGGAAGTCATTAGTACTGAATACCCAAAAAATTGACAAGAAGATATCCACAAATTTGATATATGATTTTACCCAACACAAATTATAGGTTACAAGTAGTCATATAATAACTCCCATATATTTGTGAAGTAATTTATTGTTGTTTAACTAACAGGTTCAATCCTGCAGAGCTTGCTTTCTTGACTGAATATGTTGCAACCACGAGCCCGATTTCCAAGGCACTCAACCTAATGCAGACTGAGGAAGATCTCAATATGGGATGGCTGGTGCCCACCATAACCCTCCTAACTGTGAAGCTTGACCACCTCCGGCTCTCCTCCAAGTTCTGCCAGCCACTGATGAATGCCCTTCAAGAAGGAATACAGAAGTGGTTTGGACCTATGCTTGCTGACCCTGAACTGATTGCTGCAGCAGTTCTTCCAAAGTTTCGTACGTCATGGACTAGCAATGAGGACATGCTGAAATTGGGTAAACCGTTTAAATTATGTCAATATCATTTGTATGTCTTTATTGGGATAAATTAAGTTTCCTTAATCTGCTATTAATGGTAATCTTTGTGTGTAGGTCTAGACTACATCAAGGCTCACCTGGACCATGAACCATGAACCAATACAGCTTCAAGGTTCAGAGGAGGAAGACTATTTCCGCGTGATGAAAAAGAGCCATATTCAAGAGGGCACCTGGCAGCTGGATGCATACTTGGCAAGCACAACTACAACTATGGATTCTCTGAAGACAGTACCCGCAGTGTGTAACCTGTCAGTAAAGGTAAACACACCCTTTCCTGCATCTGCAGCCTGCTAGAGACTGTTTAGTACAGCAGGACAGATTTTCTCGCCTAAAAGAGCGAGACTAGATTAAAAAAAACTTTGAAAATCAACTTTTCTTGAAGTTAAACAAGACATCCTGGCAGTGACATTTGAAGTTTGTGGAAGAGCAAGGAGATGAGAGATGGCTCCAGACATTAGTGTTGCCTTGATTCTTCCTGATGCACGTTTGTTAGTTTATTTGGAGTTTTTTGCCTCCTAGTGGTCAAACTGGTTAGCTTTAAATACGTCTCCAATAATAACTAAGGCTTTTAATCCTTGCAGTCTAGCTCTTCATGCCATTTTGCAATATATTTCACAACTTAGTCACAAGGATCATGCAGTTCCTCCTTTAGCTGATGTCTGCTCTTGTTCCCTTCTTTATTTTTCAGTTGTTTTTTTTTAATTACAGAGTAATATAGAGCCTCCAAATATTGCAACCAATGTTATGTGAGAAGTAGTTTTTTAATCCCTCCACAGCAGGATTTTTGTCAAGGGAGATCTGCCTTTGTTGGCATAGAAACAATTTTGGATGATACCCTGTAAAAGTTGACTGAGAAATTGCATGATTTTTATTACAACAACCCTGAGGCTAAATTAAATGAACAAGTGCTAAATTGAATTACTGCTCTCAAATGGAGTTTAAATTCCATCTTTAGGCATGAGATTTTGGTTACAGTGTTTCCTGTTATTTATCGCATATGCTGGCTGTTTCCATGTTCAGCATTAAAGAAGTTTGAAATGATTCTACATTATTACGAGTTTCAAAGAGGAAGCAAAGTGGACTACAAATAATTTAACATTCAGGCCAATCTCAGTGTTTTCTGACAACATCTGTCCTGCACCAGTTGACATCCTGTGCAAATTATGATATAATGTTCCACACATGGAACGCTCCTGTTCTATAGAACACATTAATCATCCTGTACATCTGCCTCTCTGCTTTAAATGTGTTGTCTGCTCAGTCGGACAGAAAGTAAGATATATTAACGATGATGCATGACTCTCTGTCCACCCTGGATGAAAAATTGATAAAGTAATCCTCATTGTATGTTTATCTCAACTACACAACGGCTCTCTGGAAAGCTTTGAAAGTTGTGCATTTTATTTTTAATGATATAGATATTGATTTTAAGTGAACATGACTGGGTGCTTGAACCATAGATCAAATCTTTATAATGGTTGTGGATTGGTGGATAGCACTGTCATCTCATGGCAGCAAGGTTCTGAATTTGAATCCCACTGGGGCCTTTCTCCGTTTGCATGTCTGCATGGGTTTTCTGCGGGTGCTCCAGTTTCCTCCCACAGTGCAAAGACTTGCAGATTAGGTGAATTTAAAATTCTAAATTGCCTGTAGGTGTGAATGAATGAGCATGAATGAGGGTGTGCCCTGCCTCTTGCCAAATGACCACTGGGATAAGCTCCCACACCCTTCAAGCCTGCACAGGACAAGATGGTGTTGAGAATTGATGGATGGATGGAACTTGTGATAATCCAGATGGTTAATGTCTTATAGGGGCTTACCATTTACTTGTAATTGTGGTGCGAGCATTATGTGAAGCAATCTCCATCATTTTAAAGATATTGGAACAAGACAAAAATTAAATAACTATCCCACTGATCAGGTTTTTAACCTAGTCTTGGATCCAGAGCTGTTTTTCTGTCCCACCAATGATCTTTACACTGTTTCATCACTGCGTCTCAAAAGGAAAGGGCAAAAAAAAACAAAAAAAAACTTCCATATGCAATGAATAAGCAGCAAATGATGGGTTGGGTGAAAAACAATTTGTTGAATGTTCCCATGGAGAAGGCATAACTTTCACATTAAAAAATAATGTCATGTCAGCCAATTATGTTACATATATTTGCACTTCAATAGATAAATTCATCAGTTACAGGCTGCTGGTGATGGTGTGTCATGTATCTTCACTGTTCATACTGAGCTGTGAGCTCCCATTATATTCAGTGGAGAAATATTACCACATATTATCTGAACATCATTACAAATTATGCACATTGCAATATGACAGCTGTTTCATGTGTAAATCTGATAATGTCCCATGAGTCACATATTAGATTTTTTTACAGAAATGGATCCATGAGCTGATTTTATCTCACATCAGGGGGTTTGCTTCCATAAGACTGTAATCAAATTGCATGTCTCCAGATTGAGGTGATGCAAGATATTCCAAAAAATATAAAGTGAATTTTCCACAAAACTACAGTACATGAATCAGTATTTGACAGTATTCACATGAAACACCTTGTAAAACCCATTTTTTTCTTGAAATGTTCTGAGAGGAAAACATAATACAAGTGAGTGAGGAAGCTGGTCTTAATATCACGCTCACTGACTTCACAGCTACTGCATGAAAACAAAGTCAGAAATTTCTCTCTATACTTGGACACAGGAGCAGCTAGCAAAAAGGAATAAAAAGGCTTTTCTTTATCAGTACACCAAAGTTCTTTTTCCCTGCAAGAAGGAAAGAAGCTACTGAGGCAGGACATTCTTTCTCACTGCACAGACTTTTAATTCTTCTGCTTAATTGCATTCAAGGATTCTATTGTTCCATTTTATCTACCACTTTTTTCCTTCCAAACCATTTCCCATCTACCCATGGCTCTATAACAAAGACCACACAGGCTGGGGCAATTTAACTCAATAAAGCTAATTAATTTGGAGAAATGAATGGCTGGATAAAAATATATACCGTGCAAACCTGCTGCATTTGTAGTCCACTGCAAAAACCATTTGACTTTAACATGGGACTTGACATAATCCAGCTACATAAAATATAACCTACTTGTTTGGAGAAAGGCAAATGAGTTTGAGTTTGTGTTATACAGTAAGTATTTTTTTTTAAACACATTGTTAATATATCCATCTGTTTTCTGGAGTGTTTGTAAACAATATTAGGCATATTTCTACCAGCTGAAGATGCTCTCAACACTTTGATACTGTTAAATATCATCTGGCTTGCTAGTTCATACCTGTCCTGGTTAACACCGGCAATAATGTATGTTGAAAATAAGAGCTGGTGCACTCAAAGTGATGCATCTCGCAACATATTTTCATTTTCACACATCAAAATCGACAGTTGTAAACTCAGGAATGAATGACACATTTCACAAGCGGGTGCATCTATAAATAGCAGATTTAAATGGCAGGTTTCCACACGACCTGCCACGATAACTCAAAGTTTTTATTGAAAACGAAGAAAATAAAACAGCATGTATATGAAGATAATCCAACCCAAAAGAAGATACAGGATATGACCTAACACTTGAAACACTCACAGAGCCTGCGGTGCCACCTGCTTAGGCTGTGAAAACACAAAGGATATCCAGTTTACTGACCTCTGCAAGATGAGGTTAGATTGTCTGTGCGTGGGATTGAAATTTCCATGATCTATTGTGTTCATAAATCAAAAAGATGAGTTGGTGTCTATTTCTTCATTTCAGCTGGACTCAGATGGGCTGCAGCTGTAATTTTAAGGCTGCTACAGACTGATTTTGGGCTGTTGCAGACAACTGAGTGAGAGAATCACAGTAAAATCTTTGGTCACCAGTCCAAAACGGTGGTCTTAGATTGCAGTATAAGACAAGTCCACAAACACCAGTTTAGTGTTCCTGCCATCAAAGACTGCCTGCAACATTATTCTGACTGTGTCCAAAATTTATGAACACATTCAGTTTCTCTCAGCTCTTTGAGTTCTTCTATAACCCACGTCTATAAACCCACCGGATGGATGTCACGTTGCTACGTTGCTGACACATTTCTGCCTAAATACAGTTTTTTTCTGCTTGTCATAGTGCTATGTTTCACCAGGCATTCATCGCACAATCTGACGTGCAATAAACTTGATATTATAGTCTGACACAGATAATGATGAAGATGTTTTTAACTCTGTCTCAATAAATATATAAGATCACACAGTTTACAGTAGGCATTAGACAGACGGACAGTCCAGTGAGCATTCAAGAGTCACCCAAAGGGCAGGTGTCTGATTCTACTGACCACTGCTGGAGCTTTTTAAAACTTTTATTTTATTTTATTTATTTTATTTTTATTTATTTTTTTTTGGGGGGGGGTCTCAGTTTGACTTCATTTCATCAAAAGCCATGAACACCTACTCATTGCTTAACGGCCTCTCCCTGTGTGTGGGTGTTAAGGAATGTTACAAAACATTATCAAATCCATGTTTGTCTCAGTGAAACTGGACCAGGAAACTCCTTTGTAAAAATGGACAAGATAGAAAAAAAGACTGTATAACAGAATAGATGGATAGATTTACAGATAAGACATATAGAGTAGCTAAGATATTTGATCACTCCAGATTACTTTGTATTTACTGAGCAAAGTATCCCGGTTTGTGTATTTAATGCCTTCCGACACTAACTAAATTCCTTCACCCTGTTAATGCCCTTTTCAGCTGCATGGCTTAGTGCGTGGTGGAGCAAGACAAAACAGGGCGGCTTCAGCACATTATTTGTTGCAGTTATTGGTTATTGCAGTTTTTCAAATATGTGTTTAATAAACATCACCACACTCCACCACAACAAATGTCTTCTTTTTTTAGATAATGGAACTCTAGTGTTGAAATGTTGTTGCAATAACAAAATGAGACTAAACGTCTAAAAGCTCCATCAGACTGCAAGGACTCAGTGTTCACATTGTTACACCTCACAATACAAAGTGTTGGACTGAAAGAAAACATACTTTATCTGACAATGTGTTGTTATTCTTCTTGGAGCCTTACCACTAGTGGGGCTAAAAATGTGAAGTTTATTTTGAGTCTGGTGGAGCAAGTGACAGTACATTTCATGGCATGGTCACTAAAAACATTTGACTTATCCCCTGGGGACTATGACTGTCAACAGCAAATTATGAGGAAATCCAGCTAGATGTTTATTATATTTTGTCATAATCCAAAGTGTGGCAATGTGAAATTTTGTGGTGCTTGATAAAAATTCAGGGGGTCAGCAAAATCATCTCCCTGAGGCCATGCAGAGTTTATATGTGACAGTCCTGTCACTGTAAAGTCAGTCTAAAAACACAACCAGGGATTCTTTTTTTGTGTTCTTTAATCCAAATTTCTACATAACATATTTTAAAAAATGTCAGTCTTTAATTATCATATGTGAAGATGTGATATATTTCCTAAATTTTCTGCTCTAATATACAATTGTCGTTATTCAGTGATAATATGATTCTATTTTTTAAATTCTGATCCATCATTATTAATCATTTGCAACATGAACAAAAATAAACACTGTGTGAGCTTTCCTTGTTCACATTCAAAGGGCTAGAGCTTAAATCTGTACAAATTGAGCAGACAGCAGGTTAATAGCCTGAACAAATTGCCAGGCAATAAGAGGACTAACCCAGATAGACAGGTAATTGCTCCCATTCATAACCCTGGAGAAATTAGAGTTTCATATCCACCTAAGTTCCATGTCTTCGGACTTTGGGAAGAAACTGATGTGAACACAGAGAGGGCAAACTCCACACAAGGCTTGATCTTGGGTCCTTGGTTGGAGACTGGAGTGCTAGCCCCTAAAACCACCTCACCTGTTCAACAATGAGACAGCTCCACATAAAAAGACAGGCTAACAGTCAAGACAAGGGAATAGACAGCAGAAAAGCAGACAGTTCTATCAGATGTTCAATCAAAGGCAGATAGAAGACTGCCTCACTCAGCTTGCAGAGCCCCTGATAGCAGAAGTCCAGTGCTTGTTCTCCAGACTCAGTCAAGAGCCTCACCTTTTCCCATCTCTTTAACAAGTTACTAGATGTCCAGCCCTTGAAGAGTGTCATATAATGGTGATTATTAATTTCTAAATTAATTAAATGTTGCTCAAGTGCAGTTTTTTTTAAAGACTTTTTATGTATTTTAATGTGCGTAACCTCAAGCAAATCAGATGGATCATAAATATTGTAAAATGAAATATCCACTGTCCAAAAGTTAAAACTTTCTTTTCTCATAAAGTGAAGAGGGGAGTTAGTGCCCACGGGCATTTTAAAAAGGTGACTGCAAATTGAATTTTAGTTAGCTCTTTTTACACAGAACGTATCCTATTTCTGTTTAAATATGCTCTTCACTGTTCTGAGTCACCACTTCATTATTTGTGAATCTGCAGGCCTTCTTCCATTCTTAATTTCCTCTGACACTTGTCAATAACCTTAAGTATTTTAAGCAGCATACACTTCAGTTTGCTTATCTTTCTCGTATTTCACCAAGTCATTAACTGGTAGATGCACCAGTCAGGTCAAACAGGCAGGTTCTGCCTTCCTTAATGAGTTGATTCACTCTGAATTTGTAATTTATGGCAGGCTGAGAGAAGCTGTAGCCATATTACTGCGTGTTTACAGTAATTGAGGAGCCTATGAGCTGTGAAAATTATGAAAATTAGGTGCTGATGTCTGAAGATTCCATATGGTTCACCCCCACTTGATGATTCTCTTAGAGAAATCTATCTATCTATCTATCTATCTATCTATCTATCTATCTATCTATCTATCTATCTATCTATCTGTCTCTGTCTGTCTGTCTATCTATCTATCATGAGAACACAGAAGATTAAACTATAGCTATAACCTGCTGTTACCCCACTTGTCTATTTAGCATAATGTGTTATTAAGAAACAGCCCTTGCTGCCATGAAAACACTCCAGTGAAAACTCACCTAAATGCCACAGTATTCAAGCTCAACACTCCAGCTGGAATACCATGACACTCCTGAATGATGGAAGGAGTGGAGTTCATCTATTCTATTGTCATCTGCACTGCAAGATATATTGCTGAGAAATAGACAAAGTTCAAGAAACAATTTTTCCTGTTTCAGTACCCTGGGCATCTGAGGCGTAGACTTAGCAAGCAGCAGCAATCTGTTAGAGTAGCCAGGGTTATCCATGCTCATAACCACAGAGATGCCATACACCAATATGTTATGACAAACTTAAGCTCAGAGACACAATTAGGAGGAAGCAAAAGCAGCCAGTTATGGGTTTGTGGGTGAGCAGATTGACAGCTGAGTAGAGTCAAAGCAGCATTAAAGATCAGTTCTGTCAGGAAGAGGGAAACACAGATCCATCAGCTCTGTCTGTGCAGCCCTCACTTCATGCTTTTCATTTTCAGGTCAACAGAGGATATAGGCAAGCAGCCAAACAGCCTAAAGAGGGCCAACTAAGACAGCACGTCATATCCTGTCCTATCCTGGGCTCATAGTACGGATAAAAGCAGTAGGTCAGAGCATAAGCCCTCACACACTGAATAGAAAACCCCCCTCTATATCCAACCAGTTAGCAACAGAAGACAAATCCAACATCCTAAATTCTTCTCAAGTGTAGCATTAAATGACATATCAGTATAACATTTTTTATATTTTCACTCATCTCTCTCTCGCTTTATCTCCATACATACATACTGACGTGCTATATGTAGAAGCATAACAGCAAAAAAATAAATAATATTTGTTGGATGTCATCCGCTTCCTTACGAACGTAATTAAACATGAATAGCACAACTGTGTGAGGCAGGGACATGCAGACACCAGACTAATCTGATCTGCATCATGTTACTACACCTGCACTGAGTGAGATTAGAGGAAAGCAGGTGTATCTCACGTCTCAGGCATTCTGGTATGTTAATGAGAGCACAGAGTATGAGTCTGTGTGAGGTGATAAAGAAACAGAGAAGACTTTGTGTGCAGCATATAGAAAAAGTTGAGTTAGAGGCCAATGGTTCAACCAAGAGCCAAACCAGCCTTGTTTATTGTGACAACTGGAAAAGGTGCTTTCCCCATCAATGGAAGGGTGTATTATCAACACTGACACACAATAGCCCAACCTAAAAGTTCCCGGTGTGAGACTTGTGAGTGTGAGAAAAGTTTAATAAGAGTTGACATGGTGTGGAAATAATAACTTCACAATTTTACCATGATGGATTTCTGAAGTAGAAATGTGCAGACTTCATTTGATCTGTCTGTGGACTTTATATTAAAAAAAATAATTAAAAAAAAATTCTAAAAAGTAGAATACTTTTAAACTAAAACTTAATGGAAAAGGTCTTGGGGAGGTTAGAGGAGACTCTTGTTAATAACCTGTATAATTATTCTTCCTGTCCAATTTTGTCTTTGTATTCAAATACAACTGTCTAGGATATTGTTCCTAGCTCTTCTGCTATTTGTTGCTCTTTATGTAGTTTGCTATAAAGTCTGTTCTTGTTCTATATTCATTTATTCTACCCTCTGGCCTCCTTCAAAAAGCTTATTTTGTTCCATCCATCCTTCTATATTCTAGATCTGCTTATCCTGTCCAGGGTCACGGGATGCTGGAGCCTATCCCAGCATGCATTGGGTAAGTGGGAGGTTATACTTAGACTGGTCACCAGTCTATTGCAAAGCAAGCAGACTGTTTTAGAGAGCAAATTATGAAATTTAAGTAAAGAATACAGTATCTGCATAAAAACAAAAGTATGAAAAATGTAAATAGCTTATTTTCCATACACAGCTTCAACTTTGCACTAAAAGTAGGAACATGAATAAGCTTAGATGAATAAAATCCATATGGAGGCTTCCAGGATCTTCTAGGATTATATTTGGCTAAATTTGGGCTTAGTCCTGATTTTTTTGATCTCACAACAATGACTGAATTTGAAGCAGGATGCATCAAAATGGTATCTTAGGCTAAGAGAACCTGCTCAGGCTGTTGGATCCAAATGTATAAAAAGACAAAAAGTAAAAATGGAATCACCACTATAGGATCCTGTGGAGCTGGGAATATTTTTTCTTTCCCTGATGATTTATTATCAGAAATAACGTATCATTTGTACCAAATTTGTACTACAATTTATGATTTACTACAGTGAAGTTCACACCATTGTTGTTACAGGCTTCCATGATTTACTCCAGTCTTAATAACCTTACATAAAAGTTCCAAACATTGTCAAAATACTATGTGA
The DNA here is from genome assembly GCA_014773175.1 of Lucifuga dentata. NCBI lineage: Eukaryota > Metazoa > Chordata > Actinopteri > Ophidiiformes > Bythitidae > Lucifuga > Lucifuga dentata. Next base: position 1,445 of record VXCM01007579.1, on the reverse strand, counting down.
TAGCTGAGCCAACAGCTCCACACCTGAACGGCAGTCTGTTGATGTAAAGCATGTGGTGCTCTACAGTGCATTTTAGCATAAGAGCCCTTGAGGTTACCAGGAAATAACTTAATAACATTAAGCAGTTTGACAGGCATTATACTGTATATGAGTATGTGCTGTGTGTACGTGCACACACACAGCACTTTCAGCTCAGTAATGGTAGTCATATTCCCTCAGCAGGATAAATGGCTGACTCTCATTGGACTTTATCCTGTGGATCTAACAGTCAAGAGTCTAGCTAGGGAGTAAAGGATATACCGTATAGTGGCATACATCTCTATCGCAATGCTGTTGGCCATAATCACACAAACAATGCTATCATATGGCTGACTACTGTATATGCTTAGAACACTTACTTGGTTGACAACTGCAACTGTTCCTCTTATTTTATCCTTAAAGGAAGTGTCATTAGCTGATTTGTTTACTAAATGCAGTTTCCAAGGTCAACGTGTAAAAAAACTGTCTCCTATGCTGTATATACTGTATCTACACCATTGTGTATTGTATTGTTCACATCGCAGTTATTTCTACTTGATAGTTGACTTTTTTTGTACTTTCGGTTACATTAGCTTGCACATAGCAGTTGTTTCATTTCTTTTTGTCCATGCTGTTCTTATAAATAAGAGTATGAGACACCAGCAGTGACCTGTATGACTTTAAGGTATAATTCTACAAAATAAAACAAAGCTGAATTAGATTTTTTTTTTACAAACTAAAACACAGCTGAATTAGATTTTTTTTTTTTTTTANTTTTTTTTTTTTTTTTACTGTCTTTATACTTTACTTCTTTATTTTTCAGTATTTTTCAGTATTCTAACACCTCCACCTTCCGTTTTGTTATTAATTATCCAGCCTTCCTTGTGGCAAATCATGTGGTAATTTGTAGCAGGTCTAGCAACAGGATACTCACCAGTTTAATTGAAGACCTTACTATAAAAAGAACAATTTACTTAATTTTAATTTATTTGGAGGTAATTCAAGAGTCTGGAATCCTTTACAGAAAACAATGCATGTGTTGCAGTGCCTTCTGTCAGATTTCTAATTGCCCTCTAGTCTACAAATACATTTATTGAGATTAGAGCTAATTTATTTAAAGATTTTAAAAAAAGTTTAAGATGAGATTCAGAGTGTAAACATGCATAACGTTCAGACTAATGAAACAAAAGAAAATTTCTCTATTTTGTTGTAATGACTTGCTTTGTTTTGTTTATCAAAACAGTATTTTTTTGACATTATTTGAATTTGTTTGATCGCTTTTGCACTCCCTCTGACCACAGACTGAAATAACTAACACCCCCGAATACTTCCAATTAATGAAAATGCTCTTAGGAAAAGGTGTAATGCAGCCTCAAGGGGGCACAAGCCAGTGTCCTCCTTGTGCCGGTCCCAAGCCCAAATAAATG
>VXCM01007578.1:0-20627 GCA_014773175.1 Lucifuga dentata | reverse complement strand
GGGGGGGGGGGGGGGGTTTCCTGGTGCTGTTCTATGCGGGCTACTCATCTTGTGGGGGGCCGGTTAATGGGCGGGGGCCGGGGTGCTGTCATTCCTCTTGTCCCGTGCTGGGCTTGGCCTGCTGTGCTGGACTGTGACTTCTCTGTCTGTCATCAGTTATCCGTGCACAGGTAATAATACACTTTTTGTTTATGTAGGTTTACAGGGATCATCTACATTAATTAACATCACGCATAGCCATGGTGCAAATGCATCAGATTTAGTCAAAAGAAGGCTAATTTTTATCCACAGTCCATAACATTGTTTATTTACTTGTCAGTCCCGCATGTGCTGCTCATGTCATGACAAATGTTCACAACACTGCCCCCATGGTTTCTGTAGGTACTGCTGTGTCAGGAGTGTCGTGTTAATTCTGGATGACGTGCACAAACGACACGTCAAACCCACACTAAAAACTGTGTTGGCCATTTTAAGTGCGCATACGTGTAGTTTGCATGAAGTATAAATGAGCCTTAACACAACAAAGTTCCACTAACATTAAAGGGCAATTTTAGAGTTTGCTATTAATAAAACCTGCCCTAGTACTGTATGTGTGTGTGCATCTGTGCTTCTAAAATAATTTTTTAACTTAGTCTTGTTCTTAAATGAACTGATATAAATATTGTTGAATATAGTCAACTATATGTATGCGTGTATATATATATACATATATATATGTATATATACTTATATATATATATGTATATATACTTATATACACGCATACATACATACTACATACATATATATATATATATATAGAGAGAGAGAGAGAGAGAGAGAGAGAGAGACCATATGTATGAATATCCTTTTTATATGGACCAATTATATATATATATACATACATATATATATATATATATATATATATATATATATATGTATGTATATATGTATATATGTATATGTTTGCATGTATATGACTAAAATAACTGAAATTAAGAAATATTCATTTGCTAATATTAAAATGATAAAAAGTTAAATACAAATAAAGTCTATTGACGTTAAAATAAATTTTGGGACATTTTATAGACAAATTATGCCATTATAGACAAATTTCTATATTTAGAAAATGTATCATTAAATTAAGCTGGATTACTTCCATTGACTGTTGTAGCTTGTTTGTTGTTGCACTACTGTAGTGTGATGATAGGGTGATAGTAATTATGATATGGGCTCAGGACCGAAGGTGAAACACTTTACTCTTTACTTCAATCAACCCTGAACTGCACAGGCATATGCAATCGATCACCAAGTAACTCAGCCCCGACAAGGCATAAGCAAATGATCCAACAGTAGCATAACAGTCAAACTCAATAGAACACTGAGTGCTTATTCAAATACACCACATCCCCCTTTTCTAAACTTGGATGTGGAGAATACATTCACTCCATTTAACTTCAGCCATAACATCTTTTGTAACACATATCTGATTAAGTGATTCATTAATTACACACACTTGTTATTAAATTTCATTTTCTCTTTCAGTCTCTTTCAGTTCTTTTGCCCTCCCCCTTTTTTTGTTTGTTTTGTGAATGTGTGTGTGTGTGTGTGCGTGTAAAAGAGAAAACAAAATCAAAGGTTTCTTACAGTTAAGTGTCCATGACATAGTCTTTGTATCTGACCGGGAGTCTAACCACTCTGCCGCTTCTGGTGTGGTGCACCTGAGAGTCATCAGCACTCACCGGAGGGTTTAGTGGTGACAGGTCAGCTGACCTGGGTGTCTGGGGAAACATTACCTCTGATTGTTCATCAGGGTCAGTGTTTCTACACAAACTTGGGTTTATCTTCCTCAGATGGTGCCTGTTCCTCCTGAACATCTTTCCTGCCGGTGTCTGCATGGTGTAAGAACGTGGTTCGTCTCTCTTGTGCATCACTACAGCAGACTCCCATCCACGCCTGGTTTGCATGTGTACGGTGGAACCTGGGGCCAACTCTGGTAATGGCTTGGTGCCTCAGTTGTATTAACTATGCTGACGAGACTGCAGGTCCTGTAGTTTGCCATGGATGTGCTGAGGGGTTGATGGCTGCAGCACGGCACTGGAACATGGGAGTGTGCTGCACAGGACTCTTCCCATCAACATCTGTGCAGGAGACTCATCCAAGCCTGTCACCGGTGTGTTTCTCAGNACTCTTCCCATCAACATCTGTGCAGGAGACTCATCCAAGCCTGTCACCGGTGTGTTTCTCAGTGACAAACACACAAGATGTGGGTCTGTACCTGTTTGTAGTGCTTTTTTCAGTTCATGTTTTACAGTCTTTATGGCCCTCTCAGTGAGACCATTTGACTGTGGATATCCTGGGCTGGAGTGTGAGCTTGAACTCCCATGATGAAGTAAATGACTTCATCTCTTAACTGGCAAATGGAACATTGTCACTCACAAGCTCCTTGGGGATTACATGCCTGGCAAAGACAGACTTCAACTTCTGGATTTCAACTTCATGAGCTTGCCTGATAAAACAGGCAAGCTCATGACTTCCAGATACTTGGTCAGGTAATCCACTAGTAGAAGGTGTGCCTGACCTCTCAGTTCAAAAATGTCTGCTCCCACCTTTATCCATGACAGTTCTGGAACATCAAGCATGATGAGGGGCTCTCTCTGTTGTTGTGGCTGTAGCTGTTGACAAGGTGCACACTTCTCCACCATCATCTCGATGTCGCGTGTCATTCCAGGCCAGTAGAGAAATCATCTTGCCTTGGCCTTTGTTCGCTGAATGCCTTGGTGGGCCAGATGCAGCCTGGCTAAGATTACTTTTTTGAAGCTCTGTGGTATGATGATCTTGTCCCCGACCATTACAATGCCATTCTGTATGCTGTTGTTGGGTCACATCAGCCAGTAGTTGTGCAGGCTTCTGTCCATGCTGTGTCATTTCTCTGGCCATCCTTTCCTGTGTCTCTCACATAGCACACTGTCTGCTGCAGTTGCCTCCTTAAGCTGGCTGAAAGTCTCGGCACTCAGTGCATCTGTGGCTTCCATGGCAAACACAACCTTCTCATCGCAGGTGGTCTCATTGACATCTCCTGCCTCTCCATTTGTTGTCACACAAGAAAGTGTGTCAACAATGTACGTGTGCTTGCCAGGTGTGTATGTGATGTTCAGATCATACCTCTGCAGCTGTAGAAGCATCCATTGCAGTCGTGCCAGTGCTTTGCTCAGCTGCTGCTGCACGATGGCCTCCAGAGGTTTGTGATCTGTCTGTACAGTCACTGTTCTGCCGTAGATGTATTGGTGAAATCTTTTGGCTGAGAAGACCACGGCGAGCAGCTCCTTCTCTATCTGAGCATACCTTTGTTTGGTCTCAGTGAGTGCCCGCGATGCATAGCATGAAGGTCAGCCTTCCTGAAGAAGACATGCTCCTAGACCATCTTTCGATGAGTCTGCTTGTATCGTCGGTGGTTTCTTGTGATCAAAGAACCTCAGAACAAGTGCTCGTGTGAGGGTAGCCTTCAGGCTTTTCAGTGCTGCACTGTGATGTGGGCACCACTGCCACATAATGCCCTTCCTGAGAAGCTGTCTGAAAGGTGCTGTCAGTGAGGCTTCTTGCGGAATGTACTGTGCTAAATATTTTATCCCCAGTGGTTGTTGCAGGTCTTGTTTGTCCTCTGGTGGTGGCATGTAGATGATTGCTTTCACTTTTGCATCATCAGGTTTCTGTCCGTCTGGTGTGATGATGTGCCCCATGTATGCCCTATGTTGACTTTGAACCGGATTTTGTCTCAAACTTCACATTGGCTGTTTTTGCTCTTTCCATGACTTTGTGTAGGATCTCATCATGCTCTTCATTTGATGATGCAGCGATGATCATGTCATCTGCAATGATGTGTACACCCTGTATGCCACCAAAGATTTCACAGTTCTTTTGCTGGAACACCTCACTTGCTGACTTGACACCAAATGGGAGTCTAAGGATACGAAAACGCCCCCATGGTGTGTTGAAAGTGCACAGTTTTGAAGATGTTTTATCCAGCTTGATCTGCCAGTACCCATCTTTCTCGTCGAGGGTGAATATGGATTTTCCCACCAGTGTGACCTCTGTGAAATGTCTTCTGGCTAAATGAACCTCTTGGAGCTGGTCACGTTTTCGTAACAGCCAGTTTATTCCATCTGCATATCTGCATCTGCATTTATCACAAAGGATAATGAAGAGGAACAGTCATCTCTTGTGGACAAACAGCGCATGCTCTGTCTGAAAAGACGGCACCATGTTACTTTAAGTTAGCAAAATTGGAAGGATATTTTTACTGACAATAAAACACATAAAAATGGACAGTTGACTTAATAAAAACGTGGTGAACTTAATGTGAGACAACTTATATGCAACCAAATACAGTCAGCTTAACTTTTAAGCGCTTTAGAAGTAAGTTAACATTGTTTTTGTCCACAGACATTCACATACACGTTACCTCAGTGCAAATCCTCCGTTGCTTTGAGGATCACCCATAATCCTTTGCTATTACTACTCAGTGCAGGTACCAATTTGGAACAGCAGATGGTACTATACCATTTAGCGGGATGTAACCATTAATTTAACATGAACTTTTTTTTAACTATGTTACACCAGCTTGCTGCACACATCAAGCAGGAGTAGAGTTGGTGCTTTATGGCCTTATTCAGGTCACACAGGTCCAAGCAAACCCTTAGTGCACCAGTCTTCTTCTCTGTGACAACCAGACTGTTCACCCACTCTGTTGGTTCTGTGACGGCTGTTATGACGTCTCTTTTCTCAAGGTCTTGTAGTGTGTCTTTTAGCTTATCAATGACAGAGAGAGGAATGCTTCTGCAGCCGTGGACCACAGGCATGATGTTTGGATCAATGTGCATGTGATGGACCCCTGGAAACTCACCCAGTCCTGTGAAGACTGTCGGATGCATCTCAACCAACTCCTCTTTTGTGGCTGGAGACAGTGTGGCAAGTGCATCAACCCTTTTACTAACTGCAAGTTCCTCACATGCTTCACCGCCAAAGATTGGTATGGTTGACCTGTTCAAGATGTAAAACTGCAGCATGTCTGTGATTTTGGTGATTTTGCATTTCAGCGACACAATACTATCTGGGGTCAGACAAACACCACCAAATGCGACTAACACAGTCGATGTAGTCTATAGCTGAATGGGACCTGGCAACTGCTGGACAATAGACAGAGGCAGCACATTTGCCTCAGCACCCATGTCAAGTTTGAACTTCACTGCTACACCTCTGATGCTGGTGGTTGTGTACCAGACTTTGTCCTTCTTTTGGCTTACTGCGCTCCTTACAGCACTCTCAAATGTTCTAATGTATAAGGAATCCACTTCACTTTCTATGTTGTTTATTGCCTTTGTGTTGTTATTACTGCTGGTGCTGCTGGCTGACCAACACACCTTGGAAAAATGGTTGCTTTTACCACACCCGTGACACATTGCGCCGTAGCCTGGACACTGGCACAGCTCATGTCTCCTTCCATACCTCGGGCAGTTACCTGTTGTTAGTGCCTGCTGCTTGTGGAGCCCATTCTTCTCTGCCCTGCTGCTCTCTCTACAGCTTCCACTGGAGCATCATGAACAGTGTGTGCAGTCTGCATTGCCTGTATTTGCGCCTTGGCTGTCTCTGTTGCTCTGCACATTTCTATGGCTCTGTGCAGCAACAGTGCAGTTTCACGTACCAATCTTTCTTTTAGCTGAGGATTTATAATGCTAAATACTAGCTTGTCTCTCAGCATATCATTTTCACTTGGTCCAAACTCACAGTCTTTGCTTNTGCTAAATACTAGCTTGTCTCTCAGCATATCATTTTCACTTGGTCCAAACTCACAGTCTTTGCTTTTTTTGTCTTAGTTCTGTGATAAATCAGTCCATTGTAATTCCTTCTGCCATAGGGTGTGACCAGAATTGGTGCTCCTCGAACACAACATTTTTCTGTGGGCTGCAGTAGTCACGGAATGCTGTAAGAATGTTTTCCAACGTTTTATTCTCTTCATCAGCCCGGCTTACGGTGAGTGTATAATACACTTCTAATGCTTCTTCACTGATGGTGTGAAGCAGAATGGCAGTTTTGACCTTCTCATCTTTGTCACACGCTCCAGAGGCAACCATGTACAGCTGAAAACACTGTTCCCATCTGCACCAGTTTTCTGCTAGGCTGCCGGTAAGTATTAGCAGCGCCGGTGGCTTGAACTGCTCCATGCTCCACTGGCCGTTAGCATACAATGGTGCTAATTGTCCGTTAGCTAGCTGTTCCGGTGGGACACTCATACTTCACCCTCCTCACGCTGTCAACACACTTCTGACACCATGTTGTAGCTTATTTGTTGTTATTAGGGGTGTAACGGTACACAGAAGTCACGGTTCAATACATACCTCGGTTTTGGGGTCACGGTTCAGTATGAGTTTGGTACAACAAGAGGTACGCGGGAGGTCCATCCATCTGTTGTTAATGCAACAGTGGGTGCAGCACGAAGGTGAAACACTTTATTCTTTACTTCGATCAACCCTGAACTGCACAGGCATATGCAATTGATCACTGAGCAACTCAGCCCTGACAAGGCATAAGCAAATGATCCAAGAGTAGCATAATAGTCAAATTCAATAGAACACTGAGTGCTTATTCAAATACACCACATTGACATCATTTCACATATTTTTTTTTTCCTTCTTCTTCTTCTCCAGAATGTTTCTACAAACTGGCATCCAAACAAAACCCTGCCCACCCTACACCCACCAGTTAGAGTGAAAATTATTGCAACCACCAACCAAAGAAAGACCTTATCTTGGAGCTTTAATGAAAATACAGCAAGCCCAAAAGTAACAAAAACAAACTAGTTGCTATTAGCAATGGAGATTCAGTATCCAGATTTACACTGTATGAGGAATTGGCACAAAAAATTCAAACAGGAAACACATATTTTATTAAAAAGTACTTTCTGTGAGGTGCTTCTCCCTATCATTTTACTGTAGGGAGAGAGACCCTGTTTTTTAAAACGGCCCCAATTGATGTTGCAGCAGAGCTGGAGCGCCAGGCAGTGGCATTAATCCAGCCACTTTATGTGATGATAAGACTTGATGCACAAAACCCTCAGGGGTATCTCACAATGGAGGGTCAAGTGTGTGAGGTCAGTCAACATGTGCAATTATCTCTTATAAGTAATGCATTAAAATAGTTTTTTCATTATTCATAATTACAATTCGTAATTAAAAAAATAAAATAAAATCAGATTGTTTTTATTGTTTGTCCTATTTTATGTCACTCTAAAATAGAAACTGACAAGAAATATCTTCAGACTCATTTGGAATTATTTGCATTTCAAATACTCATCAAATGTGGTCTCATCTTAACTCACAGTAATACATAGAACGTATTTTATCTAAATGACACAGAAATAACTGTACTGTGAATACTTTTTTTGAATAATTTGTTTAACAGTGACAGCTCATGCAAGTTTTGTACAAATTAGTAATCTTTATTGTATGCTTCATCTTTAAACAGATATCAAGCATCAGGCAGGCAGGGCAGGGGAAAGATGCTGCCCCATTCAGAACAATGACACTGCAAGAGGTATGCATTTGATAATATAAATATATACAATGACGCTTCAAGAGGTATGCATTTGATAATATTATAAATATATCACACGTTTTACAAATGGTAGATGAGACACAGAATGACAGATGATAACAGTGTCTGGTTGGGGCATTGAAGTAAATACTGACAAAACATACATAAACGTTTATATGTAATTGTAGGTTTATTCAGCACGTTTTTCAAAGAAACCTTCATTTATTGACTATATTGGTCTGAAAATGTGCTCCATCCCTTTTCTTCTAAAGGAATATAATATGGCAGCAGTCATTCAGCTAGTCTTGTCTTGTCCCTCATATTAAAGATTTACAGATTGAATAATATTTATGTGATGTCTCATGACACTAGGTGTGAAAATAATGTTACAAATATTGTTTTGAGTCATTACTTTCTTATCTCCTACAGGGAAAGCATCAAGTTTCTCTCACCTTGTGGAGGGAGGCAGCTGTCAGTGATTTTCACATAGGCGACTGCCTCCGCATCAGACATATTGTGGGAAAACATTCGGAGTGGGGTTTTAAATTTCACACTTCATTCACCAGACTTGAGGTATGTACCTACTAAGCAATTACAAATGTTGGCTGGCAATCCAAGCCAAATCAAAAGTTATATACCTGATTGGTTAGTAAAAAAAAAAAGATTATTGTGGTTACATAGCATAGAAACTGCATTTGATTGTCTTTATTGCATATATTTGTCTCTTCAGCTATTCCAACTATCCAACTAATCTTAGCATAATGGACAAGCATGCATTACGCTGATATAAAAATACTGTACTTTTTTGATCAAAGACAGAACCTGTGCATGGGTGTCTGTGTTGTTGTTGTCATGTTATCCAAGTGTAGTAGGATTTAAAAAAAAAAAAAAAAAAAACTTTGAAAAGGAAAAAAAAAAAAGAACTTTGAACAAAAGTCTTGGATAAGAAAAAATACTGAAGAATATTGGGCATCTACTTTATTTTGTTTGTGTTATTTTGAAATTAATATACTGCTTGAAAAACAACATAACGACTTGTTTATTCGTTAGTATTCATTCAAGGCTCCTGCTGAATCTGGGTTCTTCTGACATTTACTGTGCACTGTCCTATACAACCAAACTAACCAAATACATTCTGTTTGCAGCTAATTGTTACATAAAGCTTACAACTCAAAAGTGTGAACGGGAATGAGTGACTTTTTTTTGTACAGAGTTGATGTAGTTCAGTATTTGTAAGGTTACGACAATATATGTTGTACGTTAAGCTATCATAAAATACAGTACAGCTCACGTTCTTTTTCGTTTCTTTTTTTTCTTTTTTTTGGGCATTTTGGATGAGTTTGTGGCATTCAGCTTTTGGCAGCTTTTCAGCAAAACAGTATGTTCTACTTTCAAGTCAAATACTCAGTTAAATGTGCAATGTGTGTGTGTTATGGCATGATCTTATTAATGGCTTCATATTGAACTATCAGCTAGACTCCAACTGCAAATACCACATTTGAAATAAACTCTAGACCTTTTATATGATTACTTGCAAATAAAATCATGATAGAATAACCCACACCTGGCCATGCAACAACTGAGCAGCCAATTGTTCACTTACCTTTGAGCTTCTAAAATGGGTGGCCATGTATAAAAATGGATATAATTCCTACACTGTTTGGATGTAAATACCCTCAAAGTAAAGCTGGACGTCTGCACTTTAAGTTCATATTAATTATTTGACAACAATATTCTGTACTGGACAGCCAAAATAACCATAACTTTGTCAGTGTGCAAATAACTCTGGGCCTAACTGTAATTCACAAACATGAGCATGATGCAGTTTTTTTTTAACCTTTATTTAATCAGGGAAATTTCACTGAGCATTAGTGCCCTTTTCCAGGAATGCCCTGCTCACACACACACACTCGCATTCATCTAGAAGCTGCCCAGTACAACTACAGACTTCTCTGCTGGCCACTGAGCAGCTCCACTGGAGCATTTGGGGGTTAGGTGCCTTGCTCAAGGGCACCTCAGTTTACTACATTCTGTGTTGTTGATTGCCTCTTTCTCATCCCTCTTCAGGCCTAGGGCCAGTGCCAGACGATCTGCCAGTTGATGAATTAATCCGCCAATATTTCACTAATGACCACCTGGGTGTTATATTTGATGGTGATCTAAATTTTAACAGGCAGGTAAATTCCATTGTCAGGTCCAGCTTCTTCCAACTCAGAACCATCTCCAAAATCAGGCATTTTCTATCACCCTCTGATCTAGAAAGAGTCATTCATGCACTAATATCATCCAGGCTGGACTACTGTAATTCCCTTTACCATGGCATTTCTCAGGTCGCCATTTCCCATTTACAGCTAATTCAAAACGCTGCTGCCCAGTTAACAAGATCCAAGAAATGAGACCACATCATCCCTATCCTGACATCCCTACACTGGCTCCCTGTTCATTTTAGGATAAATTTCAAAATCCTTCTACTTGTCTAGAAATCTCTTCATAGTCTTGCCCCTGCATATATCTCAGAACTTCTCACCCCTTACAGCACCACCAGACCCCTCAGATCCACCCACNTGCCCCTGCATATATCTCAGAACTTCTCACCCCTTACAGCACCACCAGACCCCTCAGATCCACCCACCACAGCATGCTGGCTGTACCTCGTTCATGGAAAATAAAGGCCGGGGACAGAGCTTTTTCTCTGGAATAGCTGCCGGAGACTGTTAGGCAGGCCGAGTCTGTCAGTGCTTTTAAAAGTCACCTCAAGACCCACTTTTATTCTCTGGCTTTTAATTGTGTTTAACCTGTTTTTCTATTTTTAACTNCAAGACCCACTTTTATTCTCTGGCTTTTAATTGTGTTTAACCTGTTTTTCTATTTTTAACTGATTTCCTGGGTTTTAAATTGTGTTTAAACGCGTCTGTATTTTAATCTTGTCTTATTCATTTATGTAATACGTGTCTGTGCTTGTATGTATATGCAGACATGTNTATTTTAATCTTGTCTTATTCATTTATGTAATACGTGTCTGTGCTTGTATGTATATGCAGACATGTCCATCTTTGTGAAACACTTTGGTGCAAAACCTGTTTGCTTTTAAAGTGCTATATACTGTAAATGAAATAAACTTGAAACACATATGACATAATCTTGGACTTTCTACGAAGCAAACACAACATTGTAATAAGTCTCAGTTCTTTAAAAAGGAGACTGAAGAATGCAGGCCTAAGAAGGAGAACTGACTTTACTCCCATTGGCACTGTACGTGCTATTATTTCACAGGAACTGAGAGGGTCTGTCAGCTGTTAGGCTACAGAGCAATGTGGCAGACACTGTGCCAAAAGTACTCTGTGACAGTCAAAAGAGATGATGTATGCACATACTGGCAGAACTTGATCCTGTCAGAATTAGACAGCGCTCCACTCACAGGTTTGTCTGTAGAGGATGCTTTGCTGATGGACCAAACCAAGCGCTGCATGTGGATGGCTACAATAAGCTGAAGCCTTTCGATGTTGCTATTAGTGGCTGCATTGATGGATTTTCAAGAAAAGTCATGTGGCTTAAAAGTGGCAGCTCAAATAATGGTCCAGGAGTCATTGCTCGGCATTACATGCAATGTGTTTCTGAGTTTGGATTGCTTCCAATGTGCCTCCAAACAGACTATGGAGCAGAAAATGGAACCATGGCTGCAACATTTGGGGTTACTCCAGTGTTCCATTTAGGTATATTTGTGTGGCTCTGTTGCCTGCCTGCCATCTCATCTGCCTGTCAAACTTTGGGGGTTAAACATCACATTCAACATCACAATTGTAGCATTAGTGATAAACAATCTGCACTTGCGGAAGGGTTTACCATGATTAGGAACAGCTGTAAACAACTATGATAGGAAAGTCTCAAGATTATGGGGAGGATCGGCAACAGAACACAAGTTTGGGCTACAGCAGTTCCCCAGAGACATAGGGTGGTCAGGTTAGCTAAGGTGACCCTAAGCCTGGAGTGCCAGGCCAGGAGTAAAAGTACTTTGAGTCTACTGTGACATTTATTTTAAAATTCTTACTGCCCTTAGGTTTAATGGATGAGAATATGGATTTCCTGTGTCCCCAGACACCCTCCGCCAGTTTGATAACCTCATGCCTCCTAAACACAGTCTGTGTGGTGATGAGACAAAGTTGGCTGCCTCCACCTGTCAAGTGGACAACTGCTGTGGAAGACTACATATTACTTAAAAATATGTCTGCACTTTAAAATCCTGTATTCCACATTAGACACCATGACTTATTTAGCTGGTGGGTGTTTACATCTTACACGTTCATGTGTTTATTAAATGAAGAACTGAGAAAGCAATTTTTTTTTCTGTTCAATGCTGGCAAGTCTTGTTTACATATTTGTTTAAACCAAACAGGACAATAAACAATATAATAAAACAAGGACATTAATTTGAAAAAAAAAAAAAAAAACATCTGAAGGAATTCTGTTCAAAGCAATAATTTTTAATGAACCAGATAAAAAATGTCACTACAAAGGGTACAAACTGGTCTGCCAGAAAGAAAGACAGAAAACAATGAATGGGTGAGTCAGCTTTGGTTTTGAAGGATGGGTGTGATTTCATTGTGCAAATCTGTCATCATCATATGTTTTTTTCACAACAATTAATACCCTCTAGGTAGAGCAGATAATCCCTCCAGAGTCCAGGACTCTGGTCTCTTCAAGTCGCTTTGTGCTACCTGGTGGGTTGAGCTGCACATAGAAAAGGTCCTCAACAGCGTCTGCTGTCAGCATGATCTCACTATAACACATGAAGAGTGCTGCTGCAGGGCATCAAGGACAGCCAGTGTCTATAGTCCCTCCTTAAACCTGCAAAACATGCCAACTGAATACATGTGTTCATTTGGGGTGACTGCACAGCACCAACCCTATGTTCTCTTCCATGCAAATTCTTTATTATTATTAATCCACCCCCTATTTTTGGCTTTCAATAACTTCCACATACTTCAACCTAGAAACTTCAAACCAATTTCATCCTATTCAGCCTAACTTCGACATGCAGGGAAATTTCAAAATTTTTTCAAATTCTTCAAATTTTCATTTTTGAAACCTATCTAGTCCTACACGCTTTGAGATAGAAACTTTAAACCACCTTCAACATGTTCACCTTGTTGATCTCTCTAGGGGGTCTCAACAGAATTTTCCCATCATTCATACTTTTTGAATTATTAAACTTTATTTAAACCAATTTTTCCACTTTTTTTCAAAATTTCTAATCTTTCAGCTCTTCCCATTCATTCATACTTTCACTTAAAACTGTCATTCCACTTTTAAAACATTCATCCAACCTTCAACAATTTTCAACAGATTCCGATGTTTTCTAACTTTCAGACTTGAAAATTAAAGGACAATTTAAGTGGTTTTCAAAATTTTCAAATTTTCCAATATTTGAAAACTAACTACTTCCACATGCTTACAGATAGAAACTTCAAAGAAACTTTATAGTCTTCATCTTGATGTGTACTTTAAGGGTTGTCAACAGAATATTCATATCTTCCATACTTTTCAAAATATTCAACTTCATTTCAGCACATTTTTTCAACTTAAACTTTAAATTTCCCCATTAAACTGAATGCAGAACATTCAAAATGGATTCACATCTATTTCAGCTCACTTATCACTTGTTATACTATTTTATTACTATTCAAACTTCATCTTTTCAATCAACTTTTAATCAGTTTCAAGCAATCACTTCAAGTGGCAGGTTCAGCATGCAATCACCCCGCAGTTTCTTCAGAAACTGCACCTTCTAGTTATAGATAAGACAGGGAGAGAAAAGAGATGAGATACATAGAAAAGAAAATGCGATCAGAGAAAGATAATAGATAAATATGAGAAAGATATATAGATAAAAGAAATACATAAGGAGAGAAAAAATGGAGACAGCCATTACAAAAATAAAGGTGTAATATTGTGGAGTTAAAATACATTGAAACTGGCAACATATCCATCCATTCCCCATACCCCCTTATCCCTGTTCAGGGTTGTGGGGAGGTGGAGCTTATCCCAGCAATCAAAGGGCAATTCACAGGGTTCACCTGGACAAGTGGCCAGCTTATCACAGGGCTGACACAGACAGACAAACCCATTTGCAGCTACGGTCAATTTAGAGTTTCCAATTCTGTGCTGTCTCTGATCAAGGTAGTGTAAAAATAATACCTTAGAATGGAAGCATGGTTACGGTAGAGAAAGTGCCACTGAATGTAGTCATGAACTACTTTCTTCTTGTCCTCCAGCGTCCTCATGAAGTGATAGCAGCCTGCTGTTCTGGAGCATGCTTGAATGTTTTTCTACAACTCCACAGAGCTGACTCAGAGAGGTGGCATTCGATATCTAGAGTAAAGGTCATTTTATTAGTGCTTATGTCAAAAATTTTCCATACTTTAGCACTAATGTAAACGACTTGTCAACACCAGTTAACTTTTTCTTCCTTATTGCATTTACAAAATATTACATTTGTAGCGTAAATACTCGGAAAAGAGGTTGAATGAGTTACGATGTCAGTATTACGATCGAATTCTAAAATATGAAGTTTTCACTCATATTATAGGGCACCAGCTCTTTTAATAAGAGCAAAATTTATTAATCTCAATATTAGAAGGTTTTCTCTTCGGATTAATAAAAATCAGTCTCAAATAGTTTGAAGTTGAATCCTTGACCATCAAGTTATACTCCTATTAAACTTAGAAAGACAAACAAGGCGATATTCCACAGTTTAATATTTATTCAAACACGAAGCAAACAAGGAATATAGCAAATGAAATAAATATGAGTGAGATAGTGAATATACTGTCAAGAAATTGAGCAGCGGAAGTCAGTGAATTTCAGAATAAACCTAAGCTAAGCTAGCGTAATGGAATGTAGCTTTACGAAAGAAATAGGAATTTAGAACGGACATTAAGAAAAGGAATTAGTTTGCATCACTTCACTTTGGCATAGACAAGACTTCTTACTCGGTGGTGGGATCTCTCGATGATGTCGTGGACTCGGAGGGCTTGGGTCCCGTAGGGGCCTTTCTGCAGCGGCAAGGCTGGATTGGACAGCGTGGAAAATGGCAAGGTTCGATACAAGGTTTTAGCCAGGTATCAAACCGCGACGTTCTGGCTGGTCGGAGAATGGCTTGTTGAAGCAGCGGGCCGGGTTTTTGCGCCTCCAGGAGTCCACTAAGAGCAGGTCCTTGCCGAGAGTCAGGAATCTTTGAGCCGAAGGTTCAGTGACGCAACAATTGGGCCGGATTATAATTACCGAATAAAATCTAAATTAGACGCGTGGCCTTTGCGTAAAATTCAGTCTATATTCAGGATGAAGTTGATGACACCGGCAGGTGAAAAGCACAAAAATCACAAATGGGATATTTTACCAAAAAACGTTTACAAATAGGAAAAGAAAATTCAAGCCAATGGGATCTGGTGATCTTGTGGCTTAACAAATCAAAAATCCTGGAGGATTAATTAACAGCGAAGTAACACATAAGAATGTAAAGTAGGAAAACACATGGACATTTAACATGTAACGTGGACAAAACACGGAGACAAAACGTCCTAGAGAGGACGCAGGGCATAGGCAGAGCAAAGAGAGACCGAGCAGCAGTTCAGCTTTGATTTTTAAACACCTGCTCTTGCGCGCGCTATGGTGTGCACGCCCAATTCCATTGTTTTTGGAAAATCGAGGCTGCTGATTGGACGAAGGACGAGAGAGCGTAGTTATTGGATGGAATGAAAATGCCTCATATAATTTTATATTAGAAAAATAGCGTCACCTTATTCACCCGTCTGTCGCTGCTCAAGCGTTAATAAAACACAATACATCACCTTATAAGGTCAACATAAATTGATTACATGCTACCGTTCTACTTACTACTGACTAACAAACAAGATATTTCCTACAGACTCTAAACATTCAAAGCTACTGTGACATGACCTGGTTTTGGAGTCAGTTAACTGTATCACTTGTCTTTAGCATTATTTACAGACAGCATGGTCCTATGCAAAGGTTAATGAGAGATAGACATACTTCTGTTGGTTTTGCGGTAATGAAAATAGATTCACGTCTTAGAGTGCCCTTGCTCCAGGCAGACAGTAGGTGGCGTAGTAGCACTTTGAACCTGTAGCTGAATGGTGAGAGACTTTAAATGAGACCAAACTCCAGGTTTCACTGTAAACACTATTTGAAAATCATTACCTATACATAATTCTAACTATTAATCAAACACACAATCTAAACTACTTGTCATGCACAAACAAAAACCAAATACATTTGTAGGTTATACCATGATGTGTGGATGACTGAATTTGAGTGAGAGGAGGAAGGTTAGAGAGAGAAAGATAGAGAGAGAAGGAGACATTGAGGTGTCGCGGACCCCAGGGGGTCCTTTGTGAATCTCCAGTTCATTGTTGTATGACCTGAAGAATGCCGCAGACGTTGACTGATCTCCTAGATGCTATCCTGGAGCATACAACTGTTAATGATTCTCTGTTCCTGTGTTGTAAAAGTTAGGGAGATCAGGAAAAGATTTGGTCTGGTTTGGTGTTGATAAAACTCACAGTTTATGGCTTTATAGGAAGATAAAAGGGAAATTTGGTCCTGTTCCTGTCTTTCTGTGTCTCCACAAAGGGGTTGACTGGGGATCACAGCATGGGCTCATATAGGGCTGGTCCCTGAATGGAAGAAGTCATAAAGTTGGTGCCTGCTTTTATCTTACTGTGAGTTCCATGGAGGGGGGGGGGAGGTCAAGGAATTTTGGCATCTGACTGCAGTTAGGATTCTAATCACAGTTATTCTTCAGTATTGCTACACATTTTAAGAACAGAATATTATGGAGGGGTCACGTGACGCGGTCGACAAGATGGCTGCCTAGGTAAAAGTGCTCAGACAAGCATGCAATAATTTTTTTTTAGTTATTTTGGTCTATAAGCACTGGTCAAGATATTGTAAGCCCCAAAAAGTTAACTGGGGGATTAAAGATGTCGAAGCAATCGAAAAACTCATCGTGGTGATATTAAAAAACATCTGTGATCTCAGAGCATTAGTCAAGATGGCGATGGCAGTGTGGCTACCTGTTCTGAGCCGCAGTATTCTTCTCAAGATATTGCAAACATCTTTACAATGCTGCAGGAGATTTCGGCTGATTTAGCCAGCTTGGATGATATTCGCTGCACTACGGTTTCAGTGGAGGGGAAATTATCTCTACTTATTTCGCGGCTGACAGAAGTGGAGAAAAGAGTGGAATGGCTAGAAGACGCCGATAAGTCATTGAAAGCATCCTGGGAGGCTAACCCGGTGGCTACCAAAGCCGAGGTGGATGTCCTCCATGATAGACTTGAAGAGATGGAAAATCGGAACAGGCGTAATAACCTTCAGCTTGTGGGGATCCCTGAAGGCCACAAAGCTGGAGATATTGTGAAGTTTATCGGTTGCGTACTAAAGTCTGTTCTTGGAGGGGATGACACCACAAAGCTACCTGAAATCGAGATGCTCACCGGGCTCCCATACCACGGCCAAACCCTGGGGACAAACCGCGGACTATCCTGGTGCAGTTTCTGTGTTCGAGCGACAGAGAGCTGGTTCTACAGGCTGCACGGAGCAAAGGAGAGCTGATATGGGAAGGAAACGAATTATGATTTTCCCTGACTTTGCTATTGCAATTAAATTAATTTGCAATTAAAACGGGAACAATTTAGGGAATGTTAAAAAGCTCTTCATACACGTAATATCAAGTTTGCTATGTTGTACCCGGCGATCCTGAGGATTGAAGTCGACGGAGGATACAAGTGCTTTGATGATCCGAAGAAGGTGATGGATTACATTGGGAAAATTGGAACTTAATGATAACTCTGAAACCCTATTATATGGGGTTTGGACATGAAGTTTTTTCCTTTTTCTTCTTCATGAGTATTTCGGAGGATGAGGCAGCAGGACAATTGCTTTAGTTGGACATTTACGCCTGGAATTTCTCGTTTGTTGCTATTTTTTGATTAGACTGGATGGTTGTGGACTTTTTATATTCGGAGATGCTGTCGGGAGGTGTGAGTAAGTCATTCGGTCTGTCTACAGTTCATGGACCGACGATTTGTCTGTAGTGTGGGGGGGGGAGGCTGAGAGGTTGGGTGTGTGTGCTTTTTTATGATGGGATTGGGGATGGATCAGAGGGGGAGTCCAGTGTTACATTGACTGTTCATTATGGTACAGTAATCTCAGTATATGTCATCTAGAGTAAAGAACGTGTATTTTTCCACCTGGAATGTTAATGGTCTTGGACATCCGAGTAAGAGGAAGAAAATTATGTCAGTTCTGAAGCCAAAACAGTACGATATAGTTTTCCCTACAAGAGACACATTTATCGCCAACTGAGTCAGGAAAACTAGGTAGAGGTTGGGTTGGGCAGGTATACTGTTGAATAGGCCCGGGCCAAAAAAAGGGAGTCATAACATAAAACATAACATAAACGTAACATAAAATTTACAATTCAAAAGTGTTAAGGTGATTAAGGATACAGGGGGAAGAGTAGTTATAATTCTCGCAGAAATACAGTTGCAAATGATGATATTGGCTAATGTTTATGCTCCAAATGATGATGATCCTGGCTTTTTTGGGGACTTGAAAGCTAAAATTCAACAAATGGGAAACTACGATATTATAATTGGTGGAGACTTTAACTTAGTGATGGATTCAACTTTGGACCGAAGTAGCTATACACCATGTAGAATTTCCAAAGCTGCATTGGCAGTAAAGAGTATGTGTGAGAATTTGGGATTGTTAGATGTGTGGAGGACTTTAAATCCAAAGAGTAGAGATTACACTTTCTTTTCTCACCCACATAAAGTATTTACACATATAGACTTTTTGTTTGACCTCTAAAACTTTGTTGCAATCTGTGATTATGTGTTCAGTTGGAAATATCTTAGTTTCAGATCATGCCCCAGTAGTATTGGAGATATTGCCCATCATTGATAGGATACGAATGCCAAGGTGGAGGTTTAATTCCTCTTTGCTATATGACATTGAGTTTAAAGAAGCACTGCGGAGTCAAATTAAATTATATATGGCGCAAAATGTAGCAACAGCGCCTTCTGTTGGAATTGCATGGGAGGCTCTCAAGGCAGTTTTAAGAGGGTTTGTTATTCAATATGCCTCACATAGGAAGAAAAAGAACATGGCAAAGCAGGTGGAAATTGAAGATCAAATTAAGAGCCTAGATATTCATATGTCTCTATTTTATTAAGAAATGGTGATTATAAAATGTCACAAACGCTACACAGGAAATGCTCGGCCCCAAACTCAGGCCGCTCAGGCTTTAAAAGCTTGACCAGGGACAAGGACTGCAAATTAGCTTAAGTCTTATAATAACTATATAAAGACTAATAATTAATAAATAAAAAATAATAACTGAAGACTTATAATAAAGACTAGTCTTATAGTCTTATAAGTATTATAAGACTTGTGGGAAATGTAATGTATTATAAGATGTGTAAATCTTATGTATTTGTATAAGTAAGTATTTGTCCCTGCCAAATAAACAATAAATAAATACAACCTTAGTTCCTGCTGCTCTCAAACATCTCAAACCCTGATGTATGAGTGAGGTGTTAAACACAAGAACAACTATTTCAAACATCAATTATATTTATCTCTTTATGTTTGGTGTAAAACCAAAACTGCCTAATTTAAAATAAATATATTTTCAAACTCTATGGCAGCTGCAAAACAATTTAAAAATTGCTTTTTCTCTTTAGTTTTTCATTCATTAACCATTTGCGTACAGTCCATTTGCATGCAGTCCATTCAATTACGTATACGAAATGATTGGATGCATCAGGAATTCTACTTTTCAAGTAGATTCAATTATTTTGATATACAGAATTAAACAAGATTTTTTTGTTTTAACTTTACTGAACATGCTTTGTCTCACCTGGTGGATGCTCCCTCACGCATTACATGCAGTATGACATTACATATATTCTGTGAACTGCAGAATCCTATTAATTCCATCATTTAAAGGTATTATTCACTTTATTGCCTGAACAGTAACACAGATAAATAACGGCAGTACAGCATGCATGTAAATGCAGAATGTCTCTAACTTAACGTGGTCTGCACACATTTAGCTAAACTTCAGCGCGAACAGGCTGAAGTTTAGCTGAACAGCGTGTTCAGTCAGACATTCTGCACGTGTTCATGTACACTGTACTGATTAGTTTCATATTCAGTCATATTCAGTATTACTGTTCAGGCAATAATGTGAATAATACCTTTAAATGATGGAATTAATAGGATTCTGTGGTTCACAGAATATATGTAACAGTAATTGTTGTATGAAGGAGAGTCCACCAAGAGTCACAACGCATGTTCAGTAAAGTAAAAATTAAAGCAAAAAATAATCAAATTGAAATCAAAATAATCCAGTCCCATCGTGGTGAAAATTAAGACTTCCTGATACATCCATTCCTTTCCTAAATAACTGTAATCCTCAATGAGATGAGATTTATACCCCTACTGTTAAATATTAAATAATCTATTCATAGTGGCTGGCTTGTCCTCTCTGTTTAATAATAACAATAAAAGTTAATTCTGATATTCTACTTTGGAGGAGAACATCATATATATATACATATATACACACACACACACACACACACACACAGCAGAGTGTGGGAGTGCAGCAGACCCATTCTCCTGTNTCGACTGTCGGTGAAGGTGATGGGACTCAGAAGGTTCTGGCAGGTACCTCTCTGTGATGTCACAGTACCTCACTGTGATGTCACAGCCATGGCAAGTGTTGGTTGGCTAGCCGACCGACACTTGCCATTCTGCTCTCCTGTTTGCTTTTCCTGGAAAATTTGACTCAGCTTTGACTTAATGAACAGCTAAGACAGCTAAGACGGCTATGAGAGCTCCTTCTGTATCAGATAGACACTCAGGCTTTGTGTTACGGACACAACATCGGCTGTGCGAACTTATAGAAGCCAATTCCTGCTGGGGGAGAACAAAAAAAAAAAACTTGAAATGGTTAAAAATCAAAC
>VXCM01007577.1:0-21065 GCA_014773175.1 Lucifuga dentata | reverse complement strand
AAGTAAATCAGCCATGACGCACCTGATTACACTTCCTGTTAAACCTTATACACACAGACAAGTTAATTAGTTAATTAGTGCATAATTTAAGTTATTTTGCAGTTTGAGATATTCTTATTAATATTGCAGTATTAAATGCCTACAATAGCATCAATACCCAGTTTAAATTAATGATTATGCTATGAATACATTTCTTCAAAATTTATTTTGTTAGGATAAACCCCTTGACATGTCGCATCTCGTTTTCGAGGGGGTCCCGACATACCACACACACACGCAACCTGTACGTGTTTTTATGATGGTGGGAGAAGCCGAAGCACCCGGAGGAAACCCACACAAGCACAGGGAGAACATGCAAACTCCACACAGAAAATTTAGAATTATAATTCAAATTGCAGAGTCAAACAGGAAAATGTGAACATAATTTTGGTTAATTTATATAGGATTTTCAAACTTAAAATTGTTTCACAGCAATGAAATATACAATCTGTTAGTGAAAAATGTAGGTTTGGATAACAGCAGACTAAATACACATGACTATACACCAGATCTGGACTTGTAAATTCTGTTCGTGCCTAAGAGAAAATTCAAAATATGAGAAAATTGGTGAATGCGGCGAGTTCTCCTGAATCACTCTTACAAGCCACTTAAGAACCAATCTGTTTGTACGACTTTGTTTTTGCATGAGGCCCAATGTGTTACAAGTTTAGCGTCCATAGTGGTACAAATGTGCCAGAGATTGATAGAAAGACCACTGTTTTTCTCTTGTTTCTTTTCCTCATAAGTAGATATTTGGACTGTTTGTTAGTCAAAATTAGCAATTTGAAGTCACTTTGCACTGTGAATTGCTCATGAAATTGTCATTTTTTTGACATTTTATAGGGCAATATAATGAATAATTTGCAGAAATAAAAGAAATGTTAGTTTCAACCTTAATTTTAAAAAAAAAACTTTTATTTATTTTTTATTTAATTGCCAAAGAATTTGTCTGCTTTTCAAGATATACAGTATATTATTTTGTGGGGCAATAACATTTGCTTTTTTAACAGATATTTTAATTATAGTTTTAGCTGTTGATTTGTTTTTAAGCAATGGCTGTTAAGACTTTCTTCAGCCCAATCATAACAGATCTCTTCAGAACTGCTTTTTTTTTCTGACCAAGGGCCCAAAACTCCATAGGTATTTAATTTACTATGATAACACCAGAGAAAAGCAGAAAATCCTCACATAATATGATATTTTTATCTGAAAAATTACTGAAATAAATTATTTTCCAAATTATTATTGGTCACAGTGCTGTCAACTAATATCAACATTTACAGATACATTTGATTTAAAAATTCAATTCAATAATTGTATCATGGAAGATGGTTTGCTGCGGTGGACAGTCCTTCATTTTATCCACTGTTCTTCATCATTCTGCTGCAGGTTCGTGGTCGGCTCCAACAGGGTGATCTTCATGCTACGGGACGGCAGTCTTGCCTGGGAGGTCAAAGACTTCCTCGTCTCACAGGAGCGCTGCATGGACGTGACTGTAGAGGGCCAGGTCTTTCCCGGGAAAGCTGCCACGAAGGATGGCACCACACACAAGCAGCAGAATAAAGTTGACTTTAAGAAGAGCAAGAGGAAGACAGAGGGCAAGAAGCCAGATTTGGAGGGCAACACTGCTAGCCAATTCAAACAGGAGCTGTGATCAAAGAAAGAAGGAGAGAAGAGATCATGTCCCTTAAGCATGTTTGCAGATTTGATTGATTTTAAATTCTGTAAAATGAGCTTATTCTTATGAACAAAAGCTTCTGTGGCTAAAGGAGTACATAAAGAGACAGCAGTTCAAAGGTGAATGGACACGTTGGTGTTATGAGTGAACTAATAAATTCTTTTGATGTCAGTTTACTGCTGAGCTGGTATCATAACTTAGAGGTTTACAGTGTCTTTTATATACTTCCATTTCATTTGTATTTGTACTTTCTGATTGGAAAGTACTTTGAACTGAAAAGTTATGAAATTAAAAGATCTTTTGTCAACCACACATACATTTTTGATTTGTATTTAAAAAAAAAACACAAAAAAAAAAACTAGAATTGCAAGCAATTATACTAGGGTCCAAGCCGATGATGCAATTTGGAACCCTATGCAACTCAGACCCCAAGGCCCGCAACAGTCCAAAGAATGTTTTGACACCAATTACTTCTTTGTAAGTGAAAAATCCAGAGACTAGTTCGCAAAAGTAGGTTTAGCATTTTTCGCGAAATTGTGAAAAATCTATCCAGGGGAAATGGGCGTGGCTTAGGCCATTGGATGCAGTTCAATTCACTGAACACATTGGTGAACAGCATTTGAATGTGCGCCTCACGGTTCACAAGTTATTAGCCAAAAGGCGTTGTGCTATCTTATAATGTTTACCTTCATTATAACTCTTATGTTCGATATGCGCAATTTTTGGTGGGTCAACAGAGTATCATATATCCTAGCTATCCTGCAAATTTCAGCTTTCCAGCTGGAACGGTTTAGGCTGTAGAGCCAATTTTTTGCTATTGCGCCCCCTATTTTTTGCTATTGCACCCATAGGATTTAGTGTAAATCCTATGGGTGGATTTACACTAAATTTGGTACAGTCATTGGTGGATGACTACTGAATGAACTTTTGAAATTTGGTGTCATTTGAAACAAGCATCAGGAAGATATAGCAGTTTTGGTAAAATGATGGTGAACAACAATACATTTAAATCCTTATTGCGAGCATATAAAATGGAAAATGAAAAATGTTTTTAATAAATATTGAAGTACTCAGTCCAAAGATTCTTCTGACACCAATTACTTGTTTCTATGTAAAAAATCCAGAGACTAGTTTGCAAAAGTAGCTTTAGTATTTTTCGCGAAATTGCAAAAAAATCTATCCAGGCAGAAATGGGCGTGGCTTAGGCCATTGGATGCAGCTGAATTCACTGAACGCGTCAGTGTAAGCATTTGAATGTGCACCTCATTGTTCACAAGTTATTAGCCAAAATGTGTTGTGCTATATAATAACATTTATCTTCATTACAGCACCCCCTTATGTTCAATATGTGCAATTTTTGGTGGGTCAACACACTATCAAGTACCCTGTCTACCCTGCAAATTTCAGCTTTCCAGCTCCAACGGTTTAGGCTATAGAGCCAATTTTTTGTTATTGCGCCCCCTATGGCTGGATTTACACCAAATTTAGTACAGTCATTGGAGGATGACTTGTGAATGAGATTCTGAAGTTTGGTGTCATTTAAAGCATCTTTCGGGAAGATATAGCAGTTCTTGTAAAACAACAGCGAATAACAAAAATGCAAATCCATATCGCAAATATAAGTCAAAATCCAGTGCAAAGATTCTTCTGACACCAATTACTTGTTTCTACATAAACAATCCAGAGACTATTTTGCAAAAGTAGGTTTAGCAGGTCTTGCAAAATTGCAAAAAATCTATCCAGGCGGAAATGGGCAGGGCCATTGGATGCAGCTCAGTTCACCAAGCGTGTCGATGTGCACCTCACGGTTCAAAAGTTATTAGCCAAAACGCATTGGGCTTTATTATAGCACCCCCTAGTGGTTTGCACCTATGAAGTTTTGCATATAAATAGATCTCCCCTGATGTACCTACCCTGCAAATTTCACTTTTGCACTTTGCACCGTTTGGGCTGCACAACCACTTTTATATGTATTTTGGCAGAATACACTTGCCTTTATTACAGCGCCACCATCAGTTGACAAACTTTACCAGTGAGAAAGCGCCTGAAAAACTCCAGAGGCATAAATCTGCTTGCCATGACACACACACACACACACACACACACACTGTTGATACCAGAGCAGCTGATTTAAGAGTCACTGATAGCTGGCAGGATGGAGTCTTATCTTTGAATAATGGATGTGTAAGCATCATAATTAGCATGTCAATTGTAAAGATCAGTTTTGAGTGACGTGACCGTGATGGTCTTTGAAGAGTGGAGGAGAGCTTTAGCATAGCTGTTATTATACTGCAAATCTCTCTCTCTCTCTCTCTCTGTGTCTTGACCACAACTCACTTGATATGCATATGAGGTCTTACAGAAATAGTTGCATGCTGCTGGTTTTGTGTGGCTGACATAGTTTTGAATGTGATTGGCTGGAAGTGCTGCATATTTTTGTCCAGTGTGTGGTGATGTGATGTCTTTGAAATCAAGGAGAAGTATCTATTTACTTTGTGATCAACATTAAATGAAAATATGGCTTTAGCGCATCCTGGAGAGGTAGCAGCTGTTGCTAATAATTGTAAGGAATCTATAGGATGAGGTTCAACATAGAAAAACATGTATAATATTATCCAGGGGATTGTTTGTAAGATTATGGATTTGTCAGTTTACCAGCGGCGGTTCATTAATGCAAGGTGCTGGGGCGCTGCCCCCCTCCAAATATCTAGAAAAGAAAGTCTACTTAAACATGTTAAACATTAATTACGTAATGCAAAATAATTATAAAATAAATAATTGTTTACTCCTACATCGCGCCTGGTAGTTTGTAAGTGCCTCTCAGGATTCATTAAAAATGTACTTGTTTAATTTCTATATAAATACATATACTTCCTGGGTGAGGGGCGCCAGCCAAATGAGCGTGTATGTAGGTCCTTCAAGTTTTGACAAGCACGTGACCTGAGGCTGCTCTTTCATTGGCTTCTGCAGATTTTTCCACGGACCCTCCCACTTTTATTGACAGCGAATTAGTATAGTTTTTAGTTTTTTTATTTTGTGATGTGAGATTTGATGTGATTGGATGTGAGATTTGGAACGTGATTGGAAATATTGTAGACACTGTCTTTCCGGTTTACACCTGCATGCAACTCCGTATGCACGACCGTCCGTTCTTTTTCTCCTTCGGTAGCTAGCTAGCAAGTTTGTGTTTTCGAGGCAACTTCAAGTGGAACCGTGGAAAAAGTAAATTCGGTACTTTCTTCACAAAAACAGTTTTTTTCAAGGCTTTCACTGGAAGAAAAGAAGAGGATTAAGGAGCTTGGACCGGACCACCTGATTTAAAAATTCAGCAGCAGACAAGTGAGGAGGACGAGCTAACACCGGGGCTTCTCCCGCTGCTGTTATGACAAACGGAGCTGGCTAACGGGATGCGGTGTGAGTAATGCCCTTTTNTCTCCCGCTGCTGTTATGACAAACGGAGCTGGCTAACGGGATGCGGTGTGAGTAATGCCCTTTTTTACTTTCCCCGTTTGCTGTTTCAGAGTGTCGCACAGAAGCGTTGTGGACGGCGACGTGTGTACAAGATCTAAAACACCTGTCTGAAAAATGCAAAGTAGCCGCAGCCATCTAGAAAATAGCATGAAGCTCCAGTTGTTTGGCAGGCTAAGCATCAGTGAACAGCTAGATGAAGGCTACAGGATTGNAGCATGAAGCTCCAGTTGTTTGGCAGGCTAAGCATCAGTGAACAGCTAGATGAAGGCTACAGGATTGGCATTAGAAGGCACAACGAAGAGGTCATAAAAAAAATCGACACATCCTGTCCAGAATAATAGATTGTGTGAAATTTTGTGGAGCCTTTGAGTTGNTAAAAAAAATCGACACATCCTGTCCAGAATAATAGATTGTGTGAAATTTTGTGGAGCCTTTGAGTTGCCACGATGAGAGCGAAAACTCCAACAAGCCGGGATGTTCTGTGGGTTGGTGGATTTTGCTGTCTCCCTTGATGACGCGTTGAAAGAGCAGCAGCCTGTGATGATCCTAGAGGTCACAGCAGCTCATTTTATACAGGGAGGTCAAGTTTCAAAAAACAAAGAAATGGCTACTATGGAGACTAAAATCATCACACATGAATACGGTTGGGCTCATTGAATCCACAAGAGTCTCAGCTTTCCAGTCAGACCCAATTTATACAATTGTTTGTGGACCCCAGTATGCAGAAATATTCAAATACAGTAGGTGAAAATAACATATTTGTACTGCATGAGAAAAACTGTATGGGATTATCATAAAGTGTCTGCAAAGAGGAGACTCGTGATACCCAAAGATTTTCATTCAGATATCTTGAGGTCAGAGGTGAAGGGACCCCTGTGAAATAATAATGATGAAGAATAATGTGAGTAAAGGTCCATTTAGGACCCAAATGTTGGTTAAAATAAATTGTGAGTAGTATTTTCTAATAGCAGTGAGCAGGATTTAATTCATTCAGCTGATTACTCTGTATTTCTGTGCATGCATGTAAACATAGTCAGTATAACCAGAGATATTTAGTTTTTCTCTATAATTTCAGTTGAAACCGTTATGTTCAGTTTGCTTTTAAGTTGTTAATTAAATGAGAAAATACTCAGTACTTTTCATTTGTCAAGTATTTAATTTGGTTATTTCATACAGACTGTTTATTTACTAAATTACCAGGGAACATGCTGTATCATGATACATTGAGATATGAAATGACTTATAGCGGGATAGAAAATTTTGTCCATATACCCGCGCCCCCCCCCCCANAAAAGTTTTCATCACCAGCCGCCACTGTAGCTTACACAGGTGTGTCAACTTGTCTGTCTTAAGTGGTTAACATGTAAAGTACACTTGAAAAATACAGTTTGTTCTGTGAAAAAAAAATGAAAATACAAAGTCACTGACAATAAAAATCCTGCTCCTTGTATACAGGCAGTCCCCGGGGTTACGAACATCGGACTTACGATCATGACCCCTACTTACGAATGGACCACCATAAAGCCTATTAAATTAAAAAATTGAGTTACATACAATTATCCGTAATAATGAACGGCGCACTAATTTACGACGCACGTCAAAACAACAGAAGAACAGCTCTTCCGACGTGCAAGACATCAAGGAGTGAGAGTAAGTGTTAAAGTAAAGTAAAACTTTATTGTCCTCGAGAGGCAATTTGTTGTACAACAGCAGCATAATCAAGACAATACACAGAAGAAAAATCAGAACACTACAGTAATTCATTAATAAAGCCAATGGCTGCTGGGATGAATGAGTGCTTGTATCGGTTAGTCCTGCACTGAGGCAAGTCTGTATCTTCAACCCGACGGAAGCAACTGAAACTCTCCATGTAAAGGGTGGCTCTAGTCAGAGAGGTAACCTACGTGTTTTTTTATACTCTCTCTCTCTCTCTCCATTATGTTTACAATGTTTTAGGATATCTGGAAGAATTTAATGTTTCATAGGCATAGAAAGGTAAAATATATACACTAGATATGCACCTTAAGTAAGCGTAACGGTTTTGACTTACAAACAAATCCGACTTACAAACAGCTGTGGGCATGGAACTCATTTGTAACTGGGGACGGCCTGTACTGTAAATAGAATAGAATAGAACAGAATGGAACGGAATGGAATGGAATGGAACGGAACGGAATGTACTTTGTCATTGTGGGGAAATTTATTTTGGATTCCAAGTTGCCACAGAAAATATCTACATTACAGGCACAACATACACACATACAGTGTATATATATATATAGAGAGAGAGAGAGAGAGAGAGAGAGAGAGAGAGAGAGAGAGACTACAGAAACGGTGGAATCCGGGTGATACAAATCTGCTGAAATGTATTTCTTACATACCTAAAACTTCTTTAACAGCAATAACTAACTTCTAAACTTGATGAATCCACAACAAGTAGAGCTTAATGTATTTTTATCATTTTTATACATTTCATTAAAAAAATTCATGTGCCTTTTCTTTGTCATTGGTGTTACCTATAATGTAAACATCATTAAATGTTTATAAAAAATATTTTTTTCTCATTACAACCTGAATATTTAGTTAAAGGAGATCAGTGGAATAATAAGACCAAGAAAAATATTTATTTACAATTTTTAATAAAATTGCACAGGTTTAAACAACATTGTATGAATTCATTTGATTTGCGCCATCATTTTTTTCTGCCAAAACAACATCAATTAAGAATATTCAAACAAAAAATGTTTGATAGTAACTCTAAAATATCAACTAATGATTACATCACCAATCAAAATATTGCTAGAAAGTAAAAAAAAAAAAACTTACATCTATAATATCACATCACTGAAAAACTTGTATTAACACCAGTGACTTCACAATGAGACATTCTTCACATAAGACAGTCTTCATCTAATTTCAATTCATGTTTCAAACAATTTATCAAATAAAAATGCCATGTAACTCAGTAACAGCATTAAGAAGTTGAAAACATTTGAGTGCCAAGATTAGAACAGTTTGTCAATGCAAATTAACATTACAGAACATCAGCACTAGAAATAGTTTAAAACATGACTTATTTTCTCCAAGACTAGTGAAAAACTTCAAATATGGTGTTTCCCTATTATAGCCTTTCACTTTAAAGTCCCAGCTCTTCTGTCAGGTATGCCCAAATCTTCTCATCCACCTGTATGGATCTCTTGTTCACAGCAGCTGGCTCTGGCATTAAACACTTGATCTGATCATCCGTGTACCAGTTTATGTCTTCTATTGGAGATGGCTAGTAGAACTTGTTCAGGTCATACCTGCTGGTCCTGTGCATGCACTTGATTTTGATATTATGTTCTTCCACCTCCAGGATAATGCCAGGGTATGGCTGGTCATCATACTAAACAGTACACCACTTCCCACAATGATGAATCTCGATCACGTCTGGTTGGTGTTGCTGTGTTTGTGGCTCTGACTGGTCTTCCTCTGTAGGTGAAACAGCTCCAACAACGACATCCTGCAGACTGTAGCACGGGCAATCCCACACATGCTCTGCTGCCTGACAGAAACAACTGATGTCTCTGTATTTGAGGATTCCAGATGTGATGCTCAACCCTTGATGAATTTTCATAGTCCCCTTTATTGCCAAAAGAGGAACCTCTAGCATTTTCTTTGCCCTTTCTTCCACATCTTGGTTGCTTACATAGAATAGTTTCACATGTGTGTCTGACTCTGTAAGCACCTGATAAAGAGTCTTAGCATCACGGATGTCCCTTCCATGGTGGACCAAAGCATCTGCAGACCTCTTCAAAGCCCCTCCCACCCCGTCCAGAGTACCCTTGCCGTGGCTTGCTTCAAAGAAGTTCCAGGTTGTTTTTTGGAAGCCTTTTTGGTGAGGTTCAGAGCCAATCATCTAGAAGTTGCCTTTCTGCTTATATTGTGTTGCAGGTCCATCAGAGAAGAAATGAAGGTGTTGGATATCAGGGTTTTGCCTCTTTACCATCTCCAGGATAGGGTCAAGATGAGCCCATATACCCACTGGGTCATGCCTTCTACTTGGTGAGATGGTGGTAAAGGACATGGGTGGCTGGTCGTGCACATAGAGAAGTCCAGTGTGGAGGGTCGCTTGCTGGTGAGATCCCCCAAAGTGCACAGACTGGATTTCTCTTACATATTTGCAATTGTAGTTCTCACTGAAATCAATGTGAATGAGGCAGTCCTTTGAGGTCAGGTTTTCAGGCAAGTTTCTGTAGGCATTGTACTGCCACTGAATGTTGAATAAGTGCCTATGAAATTTGAAGAGCCTGTCTTGAAACTGAGTGGCAAGCTCATGTTCTGATATAGTCACATCTTTCTTGACAGTGATTGTGCTTCATTTCTCAGGTTCTTCATCTTGTTTGGAGTCAGTCTTCACCAGACACCACTGGGTCAGAATAACTTCATCATTGGATGGTGGTTTGGTAAGGGGGTATGTTGTGTGTCTGCATTCCCTGCAGTCACCATAGGCACATGACTTGGCATCGCATGGCGACATAGCATTGCAAACAGTGTAGTCAGCCATTTGATCCACATTTTTCGAACCTGACAGACCATGTTTGTACAGTGTGTCAGCCATGAATTGAAGATTTTAATGTGTCTTACACTGGCATGTCTCTCTGTCCTGCTCGTTTGGTTTTATGACCCAAAAGGGTCTGTGTCTGCAGAAGAAGGCATAAGAAACATCTCCATGCTCAGCTACAAACTTCATGTGAAGGTTCTGCAATAAGTTACAAAGTAACCTTCTCTGCTTCTTGACCTTCTGTATGGTGATTGTGTTTTTCTTCCCCGTCGTCAGTCTACTGACGTCA
Organism: Lucifuga dentata; assembly: GCA_014773175.1. Lineage (NCBI taxonomy): Eukaryota > Metazoa > Chordata > Actinopteri > Ophidiiformes > Bythitidae > Lucifuga > Lucifuga dentata. Next base: position 11,045 of record VXCM01007577.1, on the reverse strand, counting down.
TCTCTCAGGTAGAACTGTCTCACCATGGTCCTCTTTCTTGAGGTGTCTTCACACCTGCTCCTCAGTTGTTTCCCAGCTTTCTATGAGAAGCCAAAAGCTCTTCTGACACAACGACTGGAATTTGTATCTTACAATTTGTCTCCCTTTCTGAATTGAGGCAATAGCCCTCTTTGCCTTTGTCTCTCTGGAGGCTTTGTGTTTTGCTCTCAAATCAACCAGAGCATAGTGGAAAGTCAGTATTTTTTTATTGGAGAGATGACAGAATGACCTTGAAGTATTCTTTCCACTTTTGTGGCTGGATTCACAGGACTCTCAGAATTTTCAGGATTTGCTGTTTGCTGTTTTGTTAAACAAAAGTGTCTCCTCTTGTATTTGTTACATTGTCGTGTGACTTGTTTGAGTTTCTCCTCCTACTCCTGGATTTTTCTTCGTCTCCTTTGGCCATTGCTCCTACAGACTTTTCTTCCTTGTTGCCGTTGCCTATCAAAAACATTGATGAAATACTATACGTCAGAATATTAAAAGAGTCATATTTTGGAAAACAACACTTCACTTTTCCTTTCTTTGGTTCAAGTTAAATGTTTCATAGTAACCATTGCAAGAGGTTTGAAACTCAGTCTACCAAATAAAATAATACAGCCCATATAAAGAAGGTGGGTGTTATAATCCAGGGCTCGATATGAATCAATCTGGTTCCAATGCTTTGTTTCAGCAGCTTGGTCCTTATGATATCACACAGTACTACAGCTTTTGGCTGGACCATGATCACAAGACAGCTGAACTGTCATATTTTACCAAGTTTTAAAATATTGTATATATATATATAAATCCTTTATATTCCTGTTAAATTCCCTTTCTGTTAAATTCTATTAACTTGTTTCAGGTCTACCTTGGGATGCTGGGTGATCTTTCTGGTGAAGATTGGGGGTTTAAGACTGTCTGTTCTCTCATCAGCTCTCTGTGTCTTGCTTGGTTAACACGCCACACCCTTCTCTGAGCTCTCCTTTCCCTTTCACTCCTACTTTCTTCCTCTTTTGGGTCAGGATATCTTTGACATAACCCTGATGCTGTTTTGCCAAGTACTCTGCCCTACGTGTAGGGTCTGCATCTCTCCGCTGCCTGTATAATCTTTGCTTTTCAGTAGCACTCAATTTTGCCATACCTAACAAAAGGAAAAGTACAATAGGAAACAATAACATAGACAATAATTAAAACTTGTAAACTTTTTTTCTCCTCCTAATATCTTTTTGCAGCTTTTATATGGCTCATTTAGACAGGAACATCAGTGGTGTTACCAGGAAGAAGAGTAACACCAATGACTGTAACACCACTGACAATTTCGAGACAAATGCAATTTTAACAAAATGGCTGCCATTTGTCAGACCACATGTTTTCAGTCATATCAAAATCATTAAACTATTCAATGTAATGAATTTTTATGTTCAATTTTTCACCCCTGTGGCTACGAAATGAGTAACACAAATGACAGACTCAAAAGCTTCACATAAAATCCTAATATAAATCATGATATTTTAAAGAAATTAAGTTAGACATCTCACTTTCCACGTGCCTTTGTCCACTGCACTTCCTCCAAGGACCTCTTCACTCAGAAAGAACTTCAAAGAGTTAGTGCATTATTTCAAAATAAATGTGTAATGTGTAGCATAACACCAATGACATAATTTTGGGTCATTGATATTCATTTGATATTATTATTAATTGTGGTGTATCAGAAAAGAACTGTGTGATAAGTTCTATTTCTGTCTTCTAGGGGGTGCTCATATTAAAAAGGAACCACATTTCATGTGTAGGAGCAGAAGAAGAAAAAGAGACGCTTCTGGAAGTTGCTATGGCCATGTTAAAGTTTGTTGGGTTGCCTGTTTAATAAAAATAGCTGTTTCTGAACTGTCATTCTCTTTGAAGGCTCTTTCCCATGTGTTTTCAACTGAACACAACAGTTCATGGCGACGAGGATGGGATCTCCTTCGAACTGAGAAGAGGTTTAGTGTGAAAAGTGCGAGACGTAAAACTCCGTCGAGATGGTTAAAGTACGGCTAAAATGGCAGCAACATCTGGAAAAAGTGAAGATTTCCAGTATGATGAAAATGAAAATGAATCTGAAACCTATCTGGAAAGGTTAGAACAATCCTTCCAAGCAAATGGGTTGTCATATAGTGATGACAAAGCTAAGGCTGTGTTTCTGACCATCGTGGGGAGAAAGATGCACACCTTGTTAATGGACTTGTGTGCGCCATTAAAACCGTCGGAGAAAAAGCTGACGGAGCTAATTGATGCCTTACAAAACCATTTTGTGCCTAAAACTAACTTCACTGCCAAAAGATGCAAGTTTGCATTTAGAAACCAGCGGGATGGAGAATCCATAAGTGAGTATATGGCTAGTCTGAGGAAACTAGCTGCTACTTGTAAATTTGGAGCTTTCTTAGACGACGCTCTAAGAGACAGGTTTGTGTGCGGGGTTAAAAGTACGGGCCTCCGAGACCGCATGTTAAATGCGGCCCACACGAAAGACTTAACATTGGCGCTGGCTTATGATATGGGACTTGCTTACGAAGTGACGAAGCAAAATGTGCAGCAACTTTCACAGAAGCCGTTCAAAGCGAATGCACATGCAATTGAGAAGTCAGAGTGGCAGAAAAGGGACAGAAACGGAAAACCTTGCTACAGATGTGCAGGAAAACAACACAAATCGGTTGATTGCCGTTTTAAAGAGGTGGATTGCCGGATCTGTAAAAAGAGAGGACACATTGCCAAAGCCTGCCGTTCCCGACAGGAGGGAAAGAGAGACAAGCCGACCAAGTGGACCAAGCATCTGGATGCTGCAGCCCCGGCAGTCACCTCAAGAGAAGAAGAAATGTGGGAAAAGCCTGTGGTTGCAGACAGCGTTTCATCCAGCAATGCTGAGGACGAGAGGTCTGATTTCCGGTTGGAGGAAATACCAAACCTCCACAAAAAGAGACTGGTGAACCAGAGAAGCTCAAGCAAAAGACTAAAAGAGCACCAGACTATATCACGTCATATAGCTCAGGTAATGTAAAGGGGCTTGAGTTGTTTGCTGTAGAGACTGAAACAAAAGACTGATACTGATACTGAAGTTGACATGGTAAAACCCTATTATGTACATTTAAGAGTGAATGATCAGAGACTGAAAATGGAAGTTGATACAGGAGCAGCAGTGTCTGTCATCTGAAAACTTGTACAAACACAGGTTTTGAAGGTTAAAACTAATGCCTACTATGTGTATTCTGAAAACATACAGCAAGCAGTCTTTGAGACTGAAGGGTCAAATCAAGGTGACTGTGAAGTGTAAGGGAAACACTTGCAATTTAAACTTGCTGGTAGTCAAAGCAAACGGTCCTGCCTTATTAGGGAGAGATTGGATCAGAAAACTAAAACTGGACTGGTCTTCTGTAAACAAGTGGCATTGGAAAGTGTGACAGAATTATGTGACAGATATTCAGAAGTGTTTCAGCCAACTTTTGGAAAAGTGAAAGGTATTAAAGCAAAGCTGCAGGTAGTACCAGGAGCCATTCTTGAGTTCTGCAAACCGCATTCAGTACCTTATGCAGTGAGGGAGGCTGTGGAAACTCAGCTACAAAAGCTAGAAGCTGATGGGGTTATCACATCTGTAAATTACAGTGAATGGGCCTCACCCACTGTAAACATCCCAAAGGTAGATCAGACTGTTAGGATCTGTGGGGACTACAAAGTGTCTATTAATTCCTGGCTTGAGGTAGATCAGAACCCCATACCAAAACCACAAGACCTGTTCACTAAACTGGCAGTTGGTGAAAAATTCACAAAACTTGATTTGTCACAAGCCTATCAGCAGGTAGAGTTAGATGAGAGCTCTAAACCATATCAACCATAAACACACATAAAGGGCTGTTTCAAGTAAATAGACTGCCTTATGGGGTAGCGAGTGCTCCTGCCATGTTTCAGAAACTAATGGATCAAGTATTGCAGGGTCTTGAGGGTGTCATTTGCTATTAGGATGACATTTTGGTCACAGGAAAAGACACAGCTTCAGACTTGACACAGTTAGAAGAGGTATTGAAATGACTGAAAAGTCACAACCTCAGAGTAAGTCGAGAAAAATGTGTATTTTTTCAGAACAGTGTGTCATACTTAGGACATGTAATTGATGCAGAGGGGATTCACCCCATTCAGAAAAAATGTGAGGCTATTGCAAAGGCAGAAGCTCCCACCAACACTACTGAACTCAAATCGTTCCTTTCACTTTTGAGTTATTATGGGAAGTTTATACCGAACCTCTCTACCCTGACAGCTCCCATGACAGGGTTGCTGCAGAAAGATACTAAATGGGAGTGGACTGCATCCTGTAACAAAGCATTTGAGGAAGCAAAGAGCCAGCTACTCTCAAACAGAGTATTGGTACATTTTAATCCTGAACATCAAATAGTACTGGCATGTGATGCTTCACCATTCGGGGTAGGGGTGGTAATTTCACACAGAATGCCAGATAATAGTGAAAAGCCGATTTCATTTGCTTCAAGGATGCTTACAAAGGCAGAGAAAAACTATTTGCAGATAGAAAAAGAAGCGTTAGCTCTGGTGTTTGGCGTGATGAAGTTTCATGACTATTTGTATGGACATAAATTTACATTAATAACAGACCACAAACCGCTACTGAAGATTTTGGAACCAAAAACGGGGGTACCTCCACTCGCAGCTGCTAGAATGCAGAGGTGGTCGCTGATTTTAGCTGCGTATAAATATGAGATTCAGTACAAACCTTCTGAGAAACATGGAAATGCTGATGCATTATCCAGACTTCCGATACCAGACAACCCTTTCCACAAACAAATCCGGTGTTCAGGTTATCATATCTTGACAGTTTGCCTATCACTGCAAAAGAAATTACATGTGAGACACAAAAAGACTCCATACTGGCAAAAGTTACACTGTCATGACAAAATACGTTCCAGAGGAGATATTGCAACCTTTTGTAAAGAGAAGGTTTGAGCTCACTGTAGAGGATGATTGTATTGTGTGGGGATTTCGAGTAGTCATTCCAGAAACCTTGCAGAGTAGATTACTCTCTGAGTTACATGACAGTCATTGGGGCATGGTAAAGATGAAAGCTCAAGCTAGGAGTTTATTTTGGTGGCCTAGTCTTGATGAGGATATTGAAAGTAAGGTGAACCAGTGTGGTATCTGCAAACAACAACATAACCTGCTATCTCCAGCTCCAGTGCATACATGGAGATGGGCAACTGAGCCCTGGCAAAGAATACATCTTGATTTTGCAGAGGAGAATAAGCAGATGTTTCTGGTTTTTATGGATGCGTATGCTCGCTGGCCTGAAATAATCCACATGCAGAGCACTACAGCCAGTAAAACCATTGAAGTTTTGAGGAACCTATTTGCATCTTGTGGGTTGCCTAAAGAGGTTGTAACAGACAACGGGCCTCAATTCATTGCAAATGAATTTGAGTTGTTTCTTGAAATGAATGCTGTCAAACATATCAAAACCCCATCTTATCATCCAGCATTGAATGGATTAGCTGAGATTAGTGCAGAACTTTAAAAGATCATTAGCAAAGAACAGAGCAGTTGGTGGCATGACGCTCCATCATTGTATTACTAATTTTCTGTTCAGCTATCGCAACATGCCGCATACTACTACAAAGAAAACACCAGCTGAGTTGTTCTTAAAAAGACAGATTCACACTAGATTGTCTCTAGTAAAGCCAGATATGTCACAGATGTTTCAGTCAGCCATAATGGTCAGACCCTTGGGCAGGAAAAGAAAAGTCAGATCCTTCTCAGTAGGTCAATCAGTTATGGTAAAGAACTACAGGGGAGGAGAAAAGTGGTTGGATGGTGTAATAACTAATGTTTTGGGTCCTGTAACCTATATGGTAAATGTGAATGGAACATGTGTAAAGAGACATGTAAATGAGATGTTGGATGCAAAGAAACAGAGTGTAACAAATGTGGAAGAAGTGTGAGACTATGAGCCAGATTTGGGAAGTGAAATGGACATGACTGAGCAAGCACAAAAGGAAACAACTACAGCTGGAGAGTCTGAACTAGCTGATGGCCACTCTCAGGTTTCAGCTTTCAGAGACATACGTCCTCCTGAAAGGTTAAACCTGTAGGGAAATTGAGAAAAATGATGATGATAATGTTGAAAATGGATGAGAAGTACATTTTTTCATATGTGCTTTGTTTTTTTTGTTATTGAAATTTTTGAGAAAAAAAAGGAAGATAAGGAAATTTATTTTAAGTTTATAGCTACAGGGGAGGACTGTGGTGTATCAGAAAGAACTGTGTGATAAGTTCTATTTCTGTCCTCTAGGGGGTGCTCATATTAAAAAGGAACCACATTTCATGTGTAGAAGCAGAAGAAGAAAAAGAGACGCTTCTGGAAGTTGCTATGGCCGTGTTAAAGTTTGTTGGGTTGCCTGTTTAATAAAAATAGCTGTTTCTGAACTGTAGTTCTCTTCAAAGGCTCTTTCCCATGTGTTTTCAACTGAACACAACAATAATAATTAGCTTTTTTTTTTTTCCATTTCAATGTTCTATTTAATGTATGTAGGAGATGGAGATGTAGGAGTAGGAGATGTAAAATGTGAATCAGTGTGGAGTGAGTGTGTGCATAGAGTTGCAGTAAGAGAAAACCCTCTGAATTAAAAAAGGTAACTTCAAGGTAACCTCGTTCAAGTCCTGGTTTTTCCCCATAAGAAAAACAAAAACAAAATTAAAAGACAACAAACCTCTAAATATCCTTTTAAAACTTTATTATAACCCAATTTGCAGTACAAAAATTCAAACAATAAAAGTATTCCTGCAGTACAAGTCAAACAATGAAAGTACTCCTGTACAATGAACACCTAAAAAGAGTAAGTATTTATTCTCCTGAAAGGCATACAATAAAAATATTCCCATACAGGGAACTCCCAAAAAGGTGTAAGTATTTACTCTCCTAGAAGGCGTTGAAAATATTCCTGCACAGAATCCCTGAAGAGGGTAGTTACTTATCCTCCTGAAAGGAAATCAATCAGAAAGCAATGACCCTGAGAGGCAAGAGCCCCCCTTGAGGGGCAAAACTCCCCCCTCCTGCTCTGTGCACTCTTTTATTTAGTGTCCATCCCCCCTTATTGGACTCATGTTTCACATCAGCAAAATCTCCTCCTCCTCCTTGACAGATGTACCTCCCATTGTGAAGTTAGCCATTTGCTGTTTACGACATGGAATTCCCCTCTTTACTTCACTTCTTACTTTCACACCAAAAACCACATTTTATTCCATACATTTACTCTAAGTATGACCCATAAGCACAAGAATTAACTTTATGTTCTAATCACCTTTAAATATAAAGCATCTACTCTAAGTCTTTATTCAACTGTAACATAAAACGAATTAAAAGTATAACAAACACCTTTAAAAATGATATAAGGAGTAATAGCAAAATATATGATGAACACAAGGGAATATATAAGTAAAAGAAAATACAAGATGCATGAGGAATACAAGAGTATATGAGTACAAGCATAGCAAAAGAAACTTATTCAAATTCTTATAGATTCTTCTACACCTCAACACCAAAAATTAAGAGTAATATAAAATGAGGGTCAATATAAACCACAATCAGAAAGTAATTACTATCAAGTGACGATTAACATGAATTACCAGTGAAGGTTATTCTACGTTATAACATAAAACAACTCTTAAAGCAAACTTTATTAATGAAGCAAGAATAAAAAATAAAACAGAAACTTCATAACGTGTAGGCATGCATAATATTTTTCATGGCAAGGCTGCACTGAACTTTTCACAATATCACCTTTCTCAACAGCTCCACTTTTATGTATGATCAAAGTGACAAGACAATTGTAACCTAGGTTAATATAACATGAATTCAAAAGATTAAATGATTTAAAAAAAGATAAATAGAAGATAAATTAACTAAAAGACATTAAACATAGTATTTATACAGTTCAGTTGCTATTATAAATTGTGTACTGTTCCTTTAATACGCAACCACGATAACAGCCAATCAGCGTCACCGTAGCGCCGCTTGCTGGAGAGAGAGAGAAGAAAAAAAAGCAGAGAGATCAAAAAGATCGGAGACGGATGATAGAGAAGTTACAAATGAGGATAAGAAAAGGAAGTTAAGCAAGTTGAAGGGTGTAAACTTATTTTTCATTTTTCCGTTTTTGGGGGATTTTGTGTTGTATCTTTGCCACGTTGTCGGATTTTGTTGATTCTGGAACAAGGATTTGGTGAGTTGAACCGTTTTTTTTTTCTGTGTCGATTAGCATGCTAATTTCTTGTTTCCCAAGCTAAATGTTCGGTTAATATTTCCAATAGCTAAGCTAAGACACTGTGAATATGTCTCGTGTTGTGCAGTTGGTTACTTTATTTTATTTTATTTTATTTTTGTGTGTGTAAAATGAATTTATAGAGAAGCTACATGTAACGGGCGCAGTCAAGTTTAGCTTATTAGTAAAGCAAGGTGAACGCCGCCGCCATTTTAGGATGCGGTCCAGAGTAATTTTCCACTGACCCGTGCTAGAAGCTGTTTTTGTTAATTAATTTTCTTTATAAGATGGGGGACTAAAATATGCATGCGCTTGTTGTACGACAGGCCAGTTTGTTTTAGGCGGGAGGATTGCTCGGTGTTTGCACATTCGGAGCGAAGAATACAGATGGCGAGCCACCCATAGGAGAAAACCCACAGGATAAGGACACTGATTCACGCACCTGAATCTTGGTAGGACTGAACTTTCAGTGTTTTACTGCAACAGACAGTGGGAGTCATTTGGACTTGAAAAAGACTTTATTTTTTTTTTTTGAAAAAAGGAAAAAAAAAAAGAGACTGATTACACACCGAATGGTGGAAATTTGATATATATATCAATTTGTGGAATTCTGATATTGTCCTGTTCTGATTTTGTTTTAAGCTGTATTTTATTTTCAACTTATCTGTGTTAAATTGGTAATGCGAATGTGTTATCAAGGGTTTTGCACTGGTTGAGTAAACTGAAGAGAAAAATAGAGCTAAAACTTAAATAGGCCTAACTGAGATAAAATGAGAACTTAGAACCGAGCTAACTCAGAGAAAATAGAGAAAATCCAAACTACTTAAAGGACCTAAACTGAATATTATTTCTCTAACTAAAATAGGTTTAAATCAGACCAAAGTGAAAAAAGAGGGGAAAAATAATACTAAAATTCAGTAAATTTTGGTTTTCTTTTGGTTGTTTTGAAGGGAATTTAAATGTAAATGTCTTATGTGTGTATATAATGTGTTTTCTATCAATTACCTTCTATAAATAAGCCGGCAGTTCATACTTAGGCTTGGTCTGTGGACTATTATTATTGAGAGGCTAGTTTAAACTGCTCCTCCGAACCTAGACTCTGGTCCTAGCTATCTGTAAGTCTACAGTGCTACACAATTCTTTGAACCCGGCATTTTAAATAAACTGCTAAAATTAAACATTGAATATTAGATGAATAAACTTCGTTTTATCATTGCAAGGAACAGTCTTTATTTATTGAACATATATAATTAAAGTGATTATTAGGTCAATTTAAAGGATTTTGGTGTCTGCAAAAGTAAGTGACAGCACTTCCACTGTTTTTGTAGAATGACTTGTATACATACTGTACATAGTAATATAATATAAAAGTAATGTAATAGTAACAGTATCAAAAATAAAATCAGTTTTCATGTCTTTTGTTATTGTTACTTGGCTGACCTTCCATAGAATTGTTGCTGCATGACTGCAAGAGTGTTCTGGCCCTGCTGTTTGTATATCACCTGTCATTAATATTAGTATCAAAGCCTTATTATACTTGCAGGCTCTGACTGGACTGTATGTCTGCTTTAAGGTAGACAAGGTAGTTTCCAACATCATTAACCTGACCGACTTTATAATTGTGTCGGTATTGTGGTACGTTTTCAAGCTTTTCAAATTGTTCATCACTGTAACATCACAGGCAAGAGAATCAACAAAATAACTAAAAATGCTACTGTATGTGATAAAGGCCACTTCTTCACGCCATCTTCCTAACTATCTATTGCGGGGGATAAATGAATTGTTGTTTCACAGTTATTGAGCTCTGTGAGGTTGTGTTACCATATAACTACCTAATGTGGCTAGCTATATTTTCATGAATGACATACTGGTTTGTTTACTTTGAACCAGAGATGACACTCATAATACGCACAAGGCATTATGGGGCACAGTAAACTCTTGATACTATGTAAAAATAATTTTAAAAAGCTGTTAATGCCATATTTTTGGTGTTTAGAGTTGTACAATTTTACGTTTATGTTCCTATCTTTCTGAGATACTAAAGAATATTAGATATTACAGAATGTTGTATAGGTTATTGTAAAGTCACAAATCAACATAAACAAATGATACCATTTTGGGTCAATTTAAAGCAGGTTGGAGGACAGAGTAGCCTAATGTAATGCCGTAAGAGGCTATTCTTTATTACCAAAATTATAGTAGCAGCATCAAAACAGCACATAGGCTACCAGCACAAACAACTGAGACAGTTTTTCCAGACATTTGCGTTCGTTAGGGCGACATTTTACTTACACTGAGAATTCTGTGTATTGAAATTTTTTGTGTGTTTACTTTCATTTCACCAATGAAATATGTAGCAACTGCAATGTGTTTGTATTTATTAAAAACATAGGCTACCTGTTTGCATAAAAACTCACTTTATCTGAAGGTAGCCTGTATATGTTCACGATTAGCCAAAGCACACGTTATTTCAGTCAAAGTAACAGTTTAAATGTAGTTTAAATTGTAGATCATTAGCAATTAAATTGTAGATCATTAGCTATTAAATTATAAATTAATGACACTGCATGCTTGGACTGGGTNTGCAATTAAATTGTAGATCATTAGCTATTAAATTATAAATTAATGACACTGCATGCTTGGACTGGGTATGATGTTATGATGTGAGCCGTGGACCAGTGTAGATGGTGTGCTTGGAGCGTATTCTGCTGCGCAAACAGTTTTTGTAAGGACACA
>VXCM01007576.1:0-21665 GCA_014773175.1 Lucifuga dentata | reverse complement strand
TGGCCGCTGCCCAGCTCCTTCATGAAGGTCAGCTCGCTGGGGTTGATCTCCCACTTCTCTGAAGGGAAAAAGACAGAGAGTTCCTATAAATGTTGAAATTAGTTTTTGTTGTTCTGTGTAAAAATATAAAAACACCAAGTCAGGAAGGATTGTTATATTCTATATTGCTGTGTAAAGATGCAGAGACTCAGATGAATGGATGATGTTTGACTCCAGAATGGGGTTCACTTCCTCTTTTCTACAAAAATTCACTGCTGGTTTTCTTTAAAGGAGCATACCACCAGTTTTGCATGTTTGAGCCCAACATGTTCAACCCGTATACACTTGACATTACTAATAACATTTCCCAAAATATACTATCGTAGTGCTATTTAGTGGTAAATTTCAGATTGTTTTTCCTACCTTCCAGACTGCCATTGGTTTCAGTTCATTCCAATATGCTATTAAAATCAACTTGTAGAGACTTGAAACGTGTTTGAGATATATAATCCATCACAGCGGACATGTCTATTCAATGTGTGTATGTGTATATATATATTTGGCTCAAACATGCACAATCGCCAGTATGGTCCTTTAAATCAGCGTTACCTGAGCTGAATCCTGAAGTGGCAGGAACACACCTTCCCATTGGACCAACAGGATACCGCAACCTGGTCACCAGACCTACACACACACACGGACACAAAGATAGACAGGCTGGTCTGTTTGAAACATTGTGGTCTGCCATAATGTGTATGTGTGTGTGTGTATATGTGTGTATACCTGCTGCATTGTGTTCATGGTAGTGTATGACCTCAGGTATAGTGCTGAAGGTGTGCTTTTCAGCCAGGAAGAACTGTCCTGTGTTGTCGTTTTTAATCTGGTAATGCCTTACGTCTCCGCTGCTACTGCTCACACACACACACACACACACACACACACACACAAAGAAAAGAGAAAACCTCTTCAGGCAAAAAAAAATGTTTGCCTGTGCTAATCAGACTCAGTTCCTCATTCAGTCTGGGATTTGAACCAACAACCCTCAGGTAAGGTGCTATGCAGCGACTCACTTTGAAGTCTTTGTGTAGACAGAGACAGTGCAGACTCCCTGCTGGCTCGACTCCCGAACCACAAAACCGCCCTCTTTATCCTGAAATGCAGAATTACTGTCAGAGAGACAGGTAGAGATGCAGACAGGTAGATGGACAGATGTCTACCTGTTGTCTCAGCAGCAGTTCAGCCTCTGTTCTAGTGATGTTCTTGCAGTACCACCTACAGGAAGAGAAAATAACCAACATGAATTTTAATAAACAGCAATACAAAGAATAGTTTGTTAATACTTAAAACAAGATCGAGTGTATTTTTATCATTAAAGGACCATACCACCATTTTGCATGTTTGAGCCTAATATATTCAATTTTCATACATGTTACATTACTGACAATCATTTCCCAAAGGATAAAACTGTATTTCAGCTTTACTGATATTTTGCAAAATCTCTTAATCTTTCAAAATCAAATATTCAAGTGATACACCCACCTTAAAAATCAATGTTTCTCCTGCTAATAGTTACACAGCCTTATGAAGTCACGGTCCTTTAAATTTTTCCATAAACGCAGGTCTTCTTTTGGGACTATATTGTGCTTTTTATTGCACTTAAACACTAAAATTGCATAACTTCTATAAAAAAAACTAAACAAAAAAAAAAAAAAAAACCCTGAAAAACCAAAACCTGGTCTGGAAGGTAGTAAAAACATTTTTAATTCACCGTTCCAGTAGTATGCTTTGGGAAATGATTGTCAGTAACGTTACATGTATGAAAATTGAATGTATTAGGCTCAAACATGCAAAATGGGTGGTATGGTCCTTTAACACATCTACTACATATCATATCTAAGTGGCCTTGAAAAGATCTAATTTATTTTCAATATTTAATATCATCTGGCTGTATTTTTGTGAGATTCTAGTAGGAGAAGCCAGTTTATGAGCTGCTTCATATTTAAGAGCCACGATTTTACGCTGAATCGTGATGTTAAAGCAAAATTAATAGGTTAAATCAGCAAAAGAAACAGAAATTCTGCTTGAGAGCTGGATGGTGTGTGTGTGTGTGTGTGTGGGAGGGAGACAGGACGCAGAGTGCAGCAGATTAGGCTTGATGAAAAAGCTCAGTGCCACATCCTATCAAATTTATTGATGACAAACACGAGAGGTAAAGTTTAAGACGCCGCTAGGAGTTCATTATGCTAATTTATCCAGAATGAAATGGATCTTATTTTTTGTGTGACGGTGTGTTTTGTAAATCGCTTCCCCCCGACATGTACATTAGAAAATACTGTCGTAACGCCTCTTTCAAGGCAAACGTTTATGAATGAGGGAACATGGTTGCGTGAGATATTTGCCATTGTTAACATGCTAAGTCTTGCGCTAACTTTTATGATTCCTGACAAAACGCATAAGTCTTGAATGCATTGTACAATTGATCCATATTAAGACGATGATGTTTGGTAAGGGGGTGGTGCTACAGCAACACGAACAATTAAAATGTCCATAACTCAGTGGTCATAAATCATACAAAGGCTCAATCCTCCCAGACGGTGTGTATTACGATGCAGATCCAGAAGCAGATTAAACATCTCATAAAGAGAATAAGACTCACGGATTCGCCTCAATTCTGTCCTTCTCTGTCACGTAATTACTGGGGATGAAGCCTTTATTCCTGGTAAGATGAAGATGCAGAATAAGACATTATAGAGAAACAAATCAACCGATGACAGAATAGGTAAACGGTATTTCCGTACCCATGTCTGTCCTGTGCTCTCCACCACAGCTGGTCCTGCTTGTGAAGGATGATGTATTCCTCCCCCTGTGGACACAACATGTATATCATTAATAATGACATATTATAACACCAATCAGCCACAACATTAAAACCACCTGCCTAACATTGTGTGTGTTCCCCTCGTGCCGCCAAATCAGCTCTGACACATCAAGGCATGGACTCCTCAGACCTCTGAAGGTGTCCTGTGGTATCTGGCACCAAGACGTTAGCAGCAGATCCTTTAAGTCCTGGAAGTTGTGAGGTGGGGCCTCCATGGATTGGACTTGTTTTTCCAGCACATCCCACAGATGCTGGATTGGATTGAGATCTGGCGAATTTGGAGGCCAAGTCAACACCTTCAGCTCTTTGTCATGTTCCTCAAACCGTTCTTGAACAATGTTAGCAGCGTGGTAGGAAGCGTTATCCTGCTGAAAGACACCATGACATCAGGGAATACCGCTGCCATGAATGGCTGGACTTGGTCTGCAGCCATGTTTAGGTGCTACGTGTCAAAGTAACATCACATGAATCAGAACCCAAGGTTTCCCAGCAGAACATCATCAGATCATCACCCTGCCTCTGCCGGCTCACCTTCTTCCCACAGTGCATCCTGCTGCATCTCTTCCCCAGGTAAACCATGTACACACACCTGGCCTTCACATGATGTCAGAGAAAACCTGATTCATCAGACCAGGACACCTTCTTCCATCGCTCCATGGTCCAGTTCTGATGCTCACGTGTCCACTGTAGGAGCTTTGGGTGGTGGACAGGGGTCAGCATGGTGCTCTGAGCGGTCTGCAGCTACGCAGCCTCATACGCAGCACGCCGCCATGCTGTGCGTTCCGACACCTTCTATCATAGCAGCAGCCATTTTTTCTGCTGTTTGTGCTGCAGCAGATCTTCTGTGGGATCACACCAGACAGGCTAGCCTTCGCTCTCCACGACCATCAATGAGCCGGTGATGGGGGTCACCGGTTTTCCTTCCTTGGACCATTTTTGGTAGGTACTGAATACCGGCAACATCCCACAACACCTGCTGCTTTGAGGCGCTCTGATCCAGTCGTCTAGCCATCACAAGTTGGTTCTTGTCAAAGTCGCTCAGATCCCTTTTCCCGCTTCAACACATCAACTTCAGCGACTGACTGTTGACTTGCTGCCTGATGTATCCACTTGTCAGAGGTTTTAATGTTGTGGCTGATCAGTGTGTGTGTATGTGTGTGTGTGTGAGTGTGTGTGTTTGTTTTATTACATGCCTGTTTAAGCGTGAGATCGGTGTCCTCTTTGGCAGTAAAGTCATACATAGCAACGACCTTCAGTAAACCCTCACCTTCACCATCCTCATCCTCAGGAGGAGGAAGGGGAAGCTTCCTCCTCGATCTGTCCACCTGAGAGAGAGAGAGAGAGAGAGAGAGAGAGAGAGAGAGAGTCAGTTCACTTATGCTAAGTCAGTCAATCAAGTCAACTTAAACTGAGGCAGACTCATACCCGGCGGGCGTTTCCTGGGTAGCGTCTACCCTGGAAGCACAGAGAGGTGTTTCCCTCCAGGTCCACACGGGTGCTGATCTCTCTGTCAATCAATCAATCAATCAATCAATCAATCAATCAATCAATCAATGTCTTTCAGGCCCACATCTATCATGGGCTCAGTGTGAACTTCCTGTACCTGCTCTGGACGGCACAGCAGCAGCAGAACACGGCATGGATGGAGTGATCTGATAATAAAAAAGATTAACTTCAGAAAAACAAACGGACTGAAAATACGATCAAAACGTCGTTCTCTCAAAGCCACACTGACTGTTCATCACTAAAGAATTACAGCTGTGAGGTTAAAGGACAATACCGGCGATTTAGCATGTTTGAGCCTAATTTAACCACATATACTGTATATATTATGTTACTGACAACCATTTCTTCAAATATACTACTGGAGCAGTAAATTTTAGAATTCTTTTTCCTAACTTCCAGACTGTTACTGGGTTCAGTTCATTCCAGTACGCTATAAAAAAATCAAGTTGTAGAGACTTGAAACACACTTGAGATAAATAATTCATCTCAGGAGGAGATGACTTTTACCAAGAAAAATGAAATGCCATAAAGTACGGTTTTATATTGTGAAAAATGGTTGTTGGTCACATGTCTGTATGTGTAGTATGTATTAGGCTTAAACATGCAAACTCACTTGGAATGGTCCTTTAACACCTAACAAAGGACATTATGATTGTCTGTCCTCAGAAACAGCTGTCCACCACCTCATATCTTGGGGACAGTGGGAAACAAAGGTGAGAATTACGACTAAAAACATGTGGAACCATATTCAGGAAAAAAAAAAAAAAAAAANAAAAAAAAAAAAAAAAAAAGCCAGGAGCAGCTGCTGATTGGTCAATTTAGGAGCAACTCATAACATTATGGGCGTGTCAGCTTGTTTTTTGGCACGAAACAAAGCTCCTAAAGCTTTGAAAACTTACCCATTACTGTATCTTTTGGGAACCGCAGTGTTAAACTGATAATATTAGTTTATGTCCAGCATCTGGCATGTTGGAAGTTGTGGAAAAGTGAACAGGAGTGTAAATTATTTTATTCTTTTTTTTTATTCCAGCATGTTCCGGCATGTGGCTTTGATGCCACATTTTTGTTGTAATGGAAAGTTATTGGCAGTTTTTTATTTTTTTAAACATATAACATATAGCTTTATGGCTTTCTTCTTTTTTTCTCATTTCTTTGTCTCTGTGGTTTTGAGTAGGAGGTCTTTCTCAGGAAGCAATGTTTCCTCTTCTACACAAATGACATTCTACAGTTCTGTGTGTGTGTGTGTGTGTGTGTGTGTGTGTGTGTGGGCATCAAGCACACACAAGTGTCAGTTCCTGAGCCGTTTTCTCAGCGTGCGCATGCATATGGTTGTGCGTATGTGAGAGTTTTGACTTCCTGTGTGAACCCAACACACACATACACAAACACATGCACGCTTGAAAATTGATGATCATGTGACTTCAGGTAACTGTCAGAAGTTAAAAGTCAGTACTTTGAGTAAATGGGAGAATAACTACGTACATTTACTCCAGTACTGTGAGTACAATTTTGCATTACTGATACTCTGATTATTTTCACTTTGGAGACTTTCCATTACATTTATCTGATAGTAACAGTTATGTTAATTTGCAGATACAAATTTTAAATTCAATATGACATAAATATTCTTGTTGCCGGGTAAAAATCTTGTAATTCCAAAATTTCAGTGATTCTCTAATGTCACTATTTCAGCTCCATGACACTGCATCATTAGGAAAAAAGAGTTCTAGAGTATTTGCCCGTAGCCTGTAGAGGAGCAGGTAAAATTTCAACTCATGCGATAGCAGGATATTAATAATAATAATAATAATAATAATAATAATATTAATAATATATTTTATTTATGGAATGTGTTTCTAAGTATTCAAAGACGCTTTGCAAAAGAAAAGGAAAAGGACAAAACACAATAAAAGTGCAACATAACATTCCCAAACTCAAAGAAAATCAAATATTAAAAGCAACTTTGAGAAAAGTATGTTTTCAGGGAGTTTTTTTTTTTTTTTTTAAATGGGCAGAGTGTAGGAATTGCGGATGTGTTTGGGTAGAGTTCCAAAGAAAGAAGACCTTGTCTCAAATAAGGAGATCAGAGTTTTTCATCAGATAGAGATGAAGTATTAGAGAGAATTCATAAAGAGAAAATCACCAAAACTACGCAGCGTCATGATAAATGCATGCTGTGACAAATGACGATCGGCGCGTTAATGAGCTGTTTCATATTTAAAAGCTGCGATTTATCCTGCTTCATCTGCTGTCAAAATGAAATTGACATTAAATCAGCATAGGAAACTTAAATTCTCTGCTTTAGAGCTCCATAATTTAAAGGACCATACCACCCATTTTGCAAAGTTTGAGCCTAATATATTAAATTTTCATACACGTAACGTTACTGACAGTCATGACAATCATTTCACAAAGCATACTACTGGAACGGTGAATTAAAAATGTTTTTCCTACCTTCCATTGGTTTCAGTTCATTCTGGCATGCTATTAAAATCAACTTATTGATACTTGAAACGTTCTTGGGATAGGTAATCCATCATCACCAACAAGACGTGTATTCAGCTTTTTTAGAAGTTACGTAATTTTGGCATTCAATCGCAATAAAAAGCATGGAGTGATCTGAAAATGCTTGTCAATTCTTTACTGCAACACTTGAATGCACCACTAGGAAGCACACGTTAATGTTGATTAAGTACTAAGCTAATTGACTTTAGTGTTAGCGTGTGTAGGATGGGCTGTTTCAGTGTAGAATTTTCATTTAAAGTTTGTCTTGTTAGTCAAACACTATAAAAGTTAAATTGACTGCAATTCTTTTTTACTCCTAAATGTAGAGTTATATTGATTAATAAAACACGTTTTAAAAATGTAGCAAAGTCAATGTTGACTTTAACTTTACTCGGACAGCATTGCAACAAAATTGTTTAAAATGTATGTATTTTTGCATTTTTTGGTCACTACGCTTTTTATTTCGATTAAACGTCAAAATTATGTAACTTCTAAAAGACCCTGAATACACGTCTTGTTGGCGATGATGGATTACCGATCCCAAAAAATCAGTACTTTTTACTCAAAGTACATTTTAAAAAATACCTTTCTTTTTTTTTTTTACTTATATTTAAGTAAATTTTTACACAAGTTCTTCTACTTGAGNACCTTTCTTTTTTTTTTTTACTTATATTTAAGTAAATTTTTACACAAGTTCTTCTACTTGAGTAAAATATCTTATTATTCTTTCCACCCCATGTTATGGAATCTTTTCCCATTATTACTATTTTTTTTTTTTTTTTTTNTTTTTTTTTTTTTTTTTTTGATTTTTATCTGAATACAAACTGTACAGAAAGCAGGTTTGGTTTCCCATCATGCTTTGCTCAGTTGATGCCTGAAAGAGAGTTGAAGCTGTAGTTTGTCATGAACCAGCAGCCATTAAAGGAGTTTCTATCGTTCTGTTTTTTGTTTCTTAAGCTAACAGAGGAACAGAGCAGAATAAACATTACATCTTTCTATCTTTTATTTTCTGCTGCATCCTGTTACCTTTTACTGCTGTGACTAAAAGTTTTACCATAATCATGTGTGTAATAGTTGTGTATATATGTGTGCGTGCGCGTGTGCTTGTGTGTGTGTGTCTTTGGCTCTTCTCGGACACAGTGAGAGTTACTGTACTTATAAATTTCTACTCTGCAGGTGTGTGCAGGTACTTGCTTGAGTGAATCATGGTCGACTGTTGTCCTGCCTCCTCTTCTTCCCTTCTCTTTTCCACTTTTCTCTCCTCTTCGTCCTCCTCCTCTATCGTTCCTCCAACTCTGGTTTTTGAGGTCACCCTTGCGTCTTCTGCAATCGGTCAACGAGGTAGGAAACCTTGAAACAACTGAGAGACTGACAGAACGAGAGAAGAGAGAACGAGGGAGGCAGGTGGGCAGAGGAAGTTGAGAAGGTAAAGGAGGAGAAAGCAAAAGATGAGAGAGAGAGGAAGACAACAAAGACTTAAGACGAACAAAAATAGGAAAGATAGAAGATTTTATCTTCTATCTTTCCCATTCTTTTATCGTCTGCTTTGGCCGTCAATAAAAGTCTTTGAAGTTTGAAGAGTATAAATCATTGAAAGTAGAGAGAGAGAGAGAGAGAGAGAGAGAGAGAGAGAGAGAGAGAGAGGAAGTAAATGACGTAAAGAAAACCACAATGTGTCTTTCTGTCATAACACAGATTGAAACTTTCATGTGTCTTCTGTCAGAGTTAAAGGACCATACCACCTATTTTGCATGTTTGAGCCTGATATATTAAATTTTCATACATGTAACGTTACTGACAATCATTTCCCAAAGCATACTACTGGAACGGTGAATTAAAAATGTTTTTCCTACCTTCCAGACCTCCATTGGTTTCAGTTCATTCTGCTATTAAAATCAACTTGTTGATACTTGAATCGTTCTTGGGATAGGTAATCCATCATCGCCAAGTGTATTCAGGTTTTTTGTTTTTTTTTTAGCTTCGTAATTTTAGCATTTAAGCGTAATAAAAAAGCGTGGAGTGAATGTATGCCTCCACCAGAGAATATAGTCCCAAAAGAAGACCTGTGTTTATGGAAAAATTTAAAGGACCGTGACTTCATAAGGCTGCGTAACTATTAGCAGGAGAAACATGGATTTTTAAGGTGGGTGTATCCAGGGCCATTTTTTGGCATAGGCAACCCAGGCAGTTGCCTAGGGTGCCTACAGGTAAAGGGGGCACCAAAGAGAAAGAATTTTATTTATTTTTTTTGCCTATTTATTTTATACTCCTGCAACCTGCACTTGGTCCGTTGGTAAAATGGTATTCATTCATTTCACTAATGCTGTAAGTCAATGCTGCAACACACACACACACACACACACACACACACACACACACACACAGCTGACAGTTTGGAGCTCATATTGTCCTGAGAAGAGGCCCCCTGCCGACCAACCTGAGACACAGCAGCACTAGTTTAATGGTTATACTTGCGCGAGCGGCTGTTACCGGCCGTGTGCACGGGGCAGTACACACAAAATACTCTGTTAAAACAGGGAGAGACAAAAGTATCACACAACGACCCGCATATTTTCCAAACTTAACAGGAAACAGCAGCAGCAGGAGTCTGAGCAGGTAAAACTGCATTGCACAGTTGGAAAAAGTAATAACGAGCAAAGTTAAAGTAAAAAAAAAAAAAAAANTAAAAAAAAAAAAAAAAGATAATAATGAAAAGATCAAACACATCTGTGGCTCAAAGGAAGAGGAGAGAGCAAAAAAAGTTCAATGCAAAAGTACAGCAATATTTTTTTTAATAATAATTTAAATAATTTAAACTCAGCATACTAGTTGTTTAGCATAAATGTACTTTAAGAAGTGTTATGTCGTTCAAGTAAAAGATGTTTATAAGATTATTAGCATTTTGTTGGGCTGGTACAATGCAGAGTGTAGAAAGGAGACTACTGCAGGTCCTTTGTCCTTTCTATCAGACTGTCTAACATCATCAGGGATAGCTGCTGCTGCTGCTTGGTTTGCTTCTTTCTGATCTGCAATATTTTTGTACATTATACTGTGGTATGTGCACAGTTTTTATTGTCCACTTTTTCTATTTTATTTTGTATAGTGTGTTCAGTGTATTATATTGCAGTTTTTATTTTTATTCTATTTTGTACAGTTGTTCAGTCTGTACTATAACTTGTAAGCTATTAAAATACAACAGAAATGTCAGTTATTCTGTTCTTGTATACTCGTGCAAAGCAAGGTTTCTGCTTTTCACTGTTCTGTTAACTTGTATAATATATCAGTTTTTCCTGCTTCATATTTTTTGAGTCCTGTGTTGCTGCAACATGTGAATTTCCCCTCTTATCTAAAGAAATCACAGCATTATGTTACATTTTGTTGAAAGTTAGAAAGAACTAAGCAATGTTCAGTTCATTTCGTAAAAGATACTTCAATGGACATACATTGACAAACCAAAAAAAAAAAAAANAAAAAAAAAAAAAAGCCGTTTTTTATATTGTGATTTGCACCTACAGCACTGGCCAAAAGTATTGTACTTGCCTGTATTTTTGCGTAAATGCTTATTTCTGAGTTAAAATACCACTCTAAACACAACAAAATGTATTTTTTAGTGTGTTAGAGTAAGTACAACTGAAAAAAAGCCAATAGTTGTTAATAGTCTTAAGTATTGTAGGAAGACACTTGTGACATATTGAGATTTGAAGAAGAATACCAATATTATTAGTAGAGATCAAACAGGAAGTTAAAATATCTTCTTTGAGGTAGGGTCAGAAGTCAAATTGTTTTCATGTGTTTTCACTGGCTTGTAGAAATATTGTAGTCATATTACTACTCTGAAATCCACATTTAAGTCTAAGGAATAATTGAANTGTAGAAATATTGTAGTCATATTACTACTCTGAAATCCACATTTAAGTCTAAGGAATAATTGAATATTCTGAACGAATACTCAACTACAGGGAGTCCCTGGGTTACAAACAAGTTCCGTTCCTATGGCTGACTTTAAGTCGGATTTGTACGTAAGTCGGAACAGTTAAGTAAGGTGTGTATCTAGCGTATATATTTTACCTTTCTATGCATAAGAAACCTTCCAGATATACTAAAACATCTTAAACATAATAGCTGAACCGCTGACGACGCATAATGTTTTGATGTGCGTTGCAAAGTAGTGCGCCATTCGCTATTATGAAACATTGTATGTAACTTGAATTTTTAATTTAATAGCCTTTATGGCGGTCGGCTCGTAAGTACAGATTGTTCGTAAGTTGGACGTTAGTAAGTCAGGGACTGCCTTCACTTGTAAAATACTAATAAATTAATTTTGTTGTAGTTGGAATGGTACTTTGGTAAAGTTTACACAAAAATACAGGGAGGGTGACATATTTTTGGCCAACACTGTAGCTACTCTGTAGTGCCTCCTTGTGACAAAAATACACAATAATGTAGACCCCTAACAAAGCATTAACAATGAGTGCAGTGTGTTATAAGACTGAAACTGCCTTTTTTTTTCCCTATACATTTGTTTTAGGGAATGAGGGTGATGTGGCGCTAATGGATGTCTTGCCTAGGGTGCCAAAGTTGTCAGAAACGGCCCTGTGTGTATCGCTTGAATATTTGATTTTGAAAGATTAAGAGGTTTTGCAAAATATCAGGAAAGCTGAAATACGGTTTTATCCTTTGGGAAATGATTGTCAGTAACATAACATGTATGAAAATTGAATATATTAGGCTTAAACATGCAAAATGGCTTAAATAAGAGTAACAGAGTAGGTGGAACATGTTACTACCCACCTCTGATTACTGCAATAACCATAATCATAGTCTTTAATTGTTTTACAGTGTGTTAAAAGTGAAACGAAGTGAAAGATGATGTGAAACTAAGTTTTAGGATTTTTTAAAAAAGTGGTTTTTTGGAAGGTACAAAAATCCCCCCCTAAAAAACAATTCTTTGTATAAAAAAAAACAACAAAACAAAAAAACCATATAGAAATCATAGAATTCATAAAAGACCTCATGACTCCAAAAATCAAGGGATTATATAAACTCAGCAGGTTTCTCTTTGAGTGCACAAATTTTAATAAGTACACACACACACCCACGGTATCACTACTTCCTTGTCTGTGAGCTCGCCTCTCACCCACTTTGTTTCACACTTCCTCGTCCACTGCTCCAGCCTGCGTGTGTGCGTGCGTGCGCGCCTCTTAATTTCCTGAATCCTCCGTTGACTCACACCGACATGCAGACACACTAACACACTAACACACACACACACACAAAACCCTGAAAAATGACCGTCGCAGGTAAGACACGCTTCTCTTTTTTACGTCACCTCATGGTGATTTTTTTTTTTTTTTTNGTTTTTTTTTTTTTTTTATTGGACAAATGATTGTCAAATATGTCGCCGTGTTTGACGAAAACCGGAAAAACACGCTGTCATACTCACAGTACTCCTAAAACACTTAATTTACCGAAATATTATATGAAACTACCTTGAAAAATACACGCATTTGAAGAAATAGTACATAAATGTGCATCATAGCGACATTACAGTGGCTAAAACATAACTCAAATTACGATATTAAAAAGACTGAATCACAAAGACATAAGATTATAAAACGTTTTATTAATTATAAATCCTTTATTAATTATGCCGCTTTGTCGTGTTCATTATCGTTAATTAACCCGAAACGGACAGCAGGTGTCTTTAAGTCACGTGCTCGCTCTGCCGGGAACGCGCATCCGTCAGCAGCCGTACCTGAACGTTGCGCGAAAAGCCAGATCAAAGCCCACGAATATCTGTGAAACATGTACATTACAGGTACACTCACAAATATATTGTAGTCCACACAGGAGAACAATTAACTTCAAATATAATTACTGTGGCAATTAATAATAATAATTGCAAAACAAGGATTAAATCATGTTTAGATTAAAGTAAGTCTTAAAGATTAAGTATTAAAAATACAAAAAAAAAACAAACCTCTAATTATATGACCAGAAATAGATTGTAAAAATGTGAATTATTATGCCAAGAAAAAAAAAAGATCGAAATGATAAAAAAAAAAAAAANAAAAAAAAAAAAAAATACAAAAAAAGTAAAGATCGAGTCAACTATTCAAAGCTGCTCTGACAGAGGTAGCACGAAGTCATGTGACTGGCTCTAATTAACATATTCCTCACCGTACTTCTCAGCATTCCCGCTGTACATGCATTGGGAATGCAAGAGCAAAGAATTCACCAAACATCCACAAAGTTTCTACTCCAGATCGTTCCAGGCAAACTAGCTCGTACTTTAAAGGATCATACTGACGATTTTGCGTGCTTAAGCCTAATAAGTAGAACCTGATATATCTTAGTTGAAAAACAATTTCCAAAACATAAAGCCGTATTATTTTTGCAAAATCTCCTAATCTTTCAAAATCAAATGTTCAGGTGATACACCCACCTTAAAATTCAATGTTTCACCTGCTAACATGTCCAAATGTAGAAGGGATGTTTTTAATTTCTCAGTAAAAGCCATCTGCTCCTGGGACTATATTTCATGGCGGAGAAATACATCGTCTTCCATGCAGCTCCATGTTGGATTGGACAAAAAAAAACCTAATAGACATGTTGTTTGCTGTGATGGATTTCTTACATCATGTTTCAAATCTCTACAAGTTGATTTTAACCGCAGAATGAACTGAAACCATAGGCAGTCTGGAAGGTAGAAAAAACAATTCTACAATTTACTGCTACATGGCTATCAGGAAAGTAACATGTATGTGGATTGGAAATATTGCAAAATCACCAGTATTGTCCTTTAAAGAAATTTAGTCTGAAACACTAATTGGCCTGATCTATTGAAAAGTACGGTGCATTCGCTGTTGCCTTGTTCATTATTGTATCTGTTCAGTTTGATGACCTGAACTGTGCCGCTTTCCTCAGCTCAGCTCCAGCCCACTGTGATCTGAGAAAACCCACCAGTGGGCTGAACGTGTGGGCGGGGCTAGGATGAGTGCCGAGTTGCTACTGAAGGAAACCCTGATCAAGCGGTCGCAGCAGAAGAAGAGAACGTCACCGTTGAACTACAAGGAGCGACTGTTCGTCCTGACGAAGAGCAAACTGAGTTACTACGATGGAAAAGTAGAGGTCACATGTGCACGATGTGCATGCACACACACTTAAATACACAGATCGTAGCTTGTCCTGTTGTTGATGTGTTGCTGTTGCCTTAAACAGAAGAAGTGTAGGCGGGGCTCCATCGAGCTAAGCTGCATCAGATGCGTGGAGATTGTCAAGAACGGCGGCGGGATCATCCCCTGCCAAAACAAATACCCCTTCCAGGTACTACACACACACACACACACACACACACACACATTTCTGTCTCACACAAAATCAAAAATGTCAAAAATAAATGACACTTTCAACAGTAAACCTCAGAAGTGCTGCCACCAGAAAAACAATTTGTGTGTGTGTGTGTGTGTGTAGGTTGTGCATGACACCAACACTCTTTATATATTCGCTCCCAGTCACGACAGCAGAAGTCTGTGGGTCCAGAGCCTGAAAGACGGTCAGTGGAATTCTATTCTGTTCGATTCTATGGTGCAACTCAGTGTGCAGTTTGCTGCAGGTGTTTTAAAGGACAATACCGTCCATTTTTACATGTTTGAGGCCAATATACACGTATACAACCTGCATACATGTTACATTACTGACAATCATTTCCCAAAATATACTACTACAATAAATTTTAGATTTTTTTTCTTCTATATTCCAGACCACCATTAGTTTTGTTTCATTCTAGTACACTATTAAAATCAACTTTTACAGATCTGAAACACGTTTGAGATAATCCATCAGTGGACTCGACGTCTATGTTTTTTGCCGAAGTAGTTTTATTTAACTGATCCAACATGGAGCTGCACGTAACACGACGTATGTCTCCGCCAGGAAATATAGTCCCAAGAGAAGAAGGCTTTTACCAAGAAAATGGCCGTAGTTTCTATAATCATGCATAAGCGTTAGAAGGTGAAACGTTGAATTTTAAGGTGGATGCATCACCTGAATATTTGATTTAGAAAGATTAGGGGATTTGGCAAAATAACAGGAAAACTAAAATCTGGTTTTATGTTTNTTGATTTAGAAAGATTAGGGGATTTGGCAAAATAACAGGAAAACTAAAATCTGGTTTTATGTTTTGGAAATTGGTTGTCAGTAACGTAACGTATACACAGTTTGTATATATTAGGCTCAAACATAGCAAAAATCACCGGTATGGCCCTTTAAAGCTGCTGTCTCCTATGAAACCAAAAGTGGCTTAAATTTCCCAGAATCCCCTGGTCACGTGCCAGCTTCTGTATGTGAACTGTGGCTGGAGAAACATTCACACTCGTGTTTCAGTTGTTGACTTTTGACTTACAAGGGTTGATTGATAAGTTCTGAGCCTGTGGTGTTTTTCACCTAACCTCAGTGATTTTACAAGTGAAGTTATGAGTTCCAGAGGTGCATACGGCTCTAAGAGATAAGATTAAGAAATTAGGCCAACATTCAATGATTATGTAAGTAGTTTATGACTGAACTAGTTTTGAACCTTACTCGTCTGATTTGGCCTCAGACTTTTACCTGTCCCCAAAAACGGCCTTAGCTAGAAGCTGTTTGGTCTCAGATGATGACATCATAGCTGCTGTGGATCTTTTTTTGGACAGCCAGTAAAGAAAAGATTATGTTGAAAAATGAATAACACTAATAACATCATTTTTCCCTTCTTCTATTATTTCGGCTCCCTTTTCCTTCTTTGCTTATCCCCTCTTCTTCCTTCCCTGTTTTCTTCATTGTTTCATCTCTTTCTTTCCTCTTGCCACTCCTTCTTGTCTTCCTTGTTTCCATCTGTTCTTTCTTCATTACTTTCTGTACCTTCTTCACCTGCTCTTCTTGGGTCAAAAACATGATAGTTTAAGTTCTTCCACCACAGCTAAATACAAGTTACTCTCTCTCTCTCTCTCTCTCTGTGTTTGTGTGTGTATGTGTGTGTGTGTTTAGAAATTAAAGACAACCCGGTGATCATGCCGAAGTTCCACCCTCAGTTCTGGCAGGAGGGGGCGTGGCTCTGCTGTCGCCAGGTAGAAANTCATGCCGAAGTTCCACCCTCAGTTCTGGCAGGAGGGGGCGTGGCTCTGCTGTCGCCAGGTAGAAAAACTGGCCCTGGGATGTGAGGAGTACAATCTGTTTGGAGACAGTAAGACACACACACACACACACACACACACACACACGTACAGTNATGTGAGGAGTACAATCTGTTTGGAGACAGTAAGACACACACACACACACACACACACACACGTACAGTGTCTGAAATATGCAGTTACAGCAGAATAAATTTCAGTTCCTCAGTCAACATCAAAAGTGAGTCAAAGGTCAGATGTCAGAATGCTGAGGGTCTGGCTTCTCTTTCTGTTCCTCTTTTTTAGTTTCCAGAAAACCTCTGCCCCCGATTCCTGGAGAGGAGCGGAAAGACGGGAAGGTATCTGCCAAACATCCACCATATTTAGCCGTTCCTACTTCCTTTTGCTCCTATATGTGCGTATACATACAATCGACTGAAAGTATATGCACATACAAGCATATCAGTGTTTCCCACACATAGGCGAAACTTGGGCAGCCCGCCCAGGTTTCTGAAGACCCGCCCAGGTTTTGCGGGACGACCCTGCCTTAAAAACAACTCCGACACTGCCTTCACAGTGCAGACGAAACGGGACGCATTCAAGGCAGTCGGACATTAGGTTTCGTTTTCTCGCCTTCTCCGCTCCGTTGGCTGGTCACTCTTCTCTTCCTCTCCTTCCTTCTGTTCCAGCGTCGAGCATGTCCTCCCCTTCCCCCAGCACCTGAGGATGAGAATGATGAAGGGGAGGAAGAGGAGGTGGTGATCGCGCTGTACGACTTCCCTGGCACTGAGCCGCACGACCTGAGTCTGGTTAAAGGCGGCGAGTACGTCATTCTGGATAAGTGCGACGTGAACTGGTACAAGGCTCGCAACAAGTATGGGTGAGTGTGTGTGTGTGTGTGTGTGTGTGTGTGTTACAGAGAGACAACAGATGGAGTGAATTTCTAGTTTTTAGCCACATTAGCGTTGCGGCTTTAGTGAAGGTGATATCTTTGAAGGACCATACCACCCATTTTGCAAGTTTGAGCCTAATATATTAATTTTCATACATGTAACGTTACTGACAATCATTTCCCAAAGCATACTACTGGAACGGTGAATTAAAAATGTTTTTCCTACCTTCCAGACCTCCATTGGTTTCAGTTCATTCTGCTATTAAAATCAACTTGTTGATACTGTAAACGTTCTTGGGATAGGTAATCCATCATCACCAACAAGACGTGTATTCAGGTTTTTTTAGAAGTTATGTAATTTTAGTGTTTAAGCTCAATAAAAAGCGTGGAGTGAATGTATGCCTCCACCGGGGAATATAGTCCCAAAAGAAGACCTGCGTTTATGGAAAAATTTAAAGGACCGTGACTTCATAAGGCTGTGTAACTATTAGCAGGAGAAACATGGATTTTTAAGGTGGGTGTATCACTTGAATATTTGATTTTGAAAGATTAAGAGATTTAGCAAAATATCAGGAAAGCTGAAATACGGTTTTATCCTTTGGGAAATGATTGTCAGTAATGTAACGTATGAAAATTGAATATACTAGGCTCAAACATGCAAAATGGATGGTATGGTCCTTTAATATCTCACCTTTGGATGGACAAAGGTGAGATATCGCTCAACAGGCGTGTCTGATTTATGACTTCCAAGTCGGATCGTCTCGAATTTCCACGCTTTTGTCTCCTCCTCAGTGTAGAAAGCATTGTGTACGAGTGTAGTCATATCAAATTGTTCATAATTATACCAGAATTTGTCATATCATGATATTGATTACTGTAGCATGATGAAGTGTTTATGAGTTTTCACATCATGCATAGGAAGAAGGAACTAAACAAAGATGCAAGTTGGTGCCTGCTGAAATGGATCCTAAAATTGGAACTACTGAAATAGTTCAGCTACAAGCTAACTGGCTAACAGCTAAAGGTGGAAACACAACAAATTAGCAGAAATACCTGGTGAATACCAAGAAGTCATATGAGGAGGAGAGCCAATCAGATGATTTGAGACACAAAACAAACAGGAAGTGACGCTGACTCGGTCTAGCATAGCTGGAGCATTAAGCTAACTGTACTTCCTGTGACAGAAAAAGCTAATGGTGGAGTGAAATTAGCAAAGCGGTGACTTTTTGTCGCCACTTTGCTAATTGGTGACAATGATTTGTTGCTGTGATATATGAACGGTGTTAGCTATGCCGCTACGCTAACTTCAACTGAGTTCTTGCCCTCAAACACGGGCATGTGGTGGATTTGGACTTCAGAGCATACAAGCCATTTAGCTCTGGCGGGAAAATCATAACCTTTACTTGCTGATACTATTTATGTTTTATACACACAAGACTAACAGTTCAAATTAATCTGACTTGTTTGCAATCTAAAATATTGTTCATCACATCTTAAATATCATTATCACAAAAATAGCTTGAGATATCATGATATTTTAAGGCTACACTGCTAACTGAACGTCCCTACAGAGGATGAAACAAATCGATATCGGGGTCACGCACGAAGCGAAACAATCGAATAAAAGCGTCAAAATGTACCCACGGTTTTAATGTGTCAACACATATGAACCTGTATTTGCGTGTGTGTGTGTGTGTTTCACAGTGAGGAAGGCTACATCCCAAGTAACTATGTAACGGAGAAGAAATCTGGAAACCTGGTGCAGTTTGTGTGAGTTTGTTAATAATTTCACAAGCTCAACAAGACTAAACAGGAAGTAACGCTATAGCATTTCCTGCAAAGCCGTTCTTTCACTGGCAGGAAGTCGTTACTGTAGTTAAAAAAAGATTAATTCATGGTTTATGTAGCAGTTCAGGACAGTCTTAAGGTGTGTTGATGATAATTATTAACGTATTTGTGTTTTTGTGTTAGTTGGTACAGTAAACATGTCAACAGGAACAAAGCAGAGGAGCTGCTGAGGAAGGAGGTGAACTTCTGTCCTTCATTCACTTTCTTTCTTTCTTTGATCATTCATTCCCTCCTTTCTTCAAGCATTTGCTCATCCTTTCCTTTCTTTCTTCTGCCATTTGATTCTTTTCTTACATTTACTCATTCCTTCCCTCTTGTGTGGTTTGCCCATCCCTTTATTCCTTAGTTCTTCATTTGCTCATTCCTTCATTTCCTTTCTTCTTCTGTTCACTCTTGAATTCCTTTCTTCACTCCTTTATGACTTCCTTTCTTCTTGCTTAGATCAGTCCTTCCTTTTGTTTCTGCATTTTCATCCCTCTTTTTCCTGCCCCCCTTTCCCATTTAAAAATTCCCTTTCCCGGTTCCTTTCCAAAAAATTTCTACTTTATTCTTCCTCTTCCTTTCCATCGCTCATCTTCCACCTCTATTAGTAATTTCTGTATTTTGTGGTCACAAATTGGTTCTGTTACGTCAAAGTCACAGAATATGAAAACTAAAATTCTGCGATCATCTTCCACATCATCCCAGAATTTTTATGTTAAAAATCACAAAAGAAAACAGATCACAAACTCAAGACCACACAGAAACAAAGCTCTGTCTCTCTGCTGCCCCCTGCAGGACAAAGAAGGCGCTTTCATTGTCAGAGACTCCAGCACTCCAGGAGCCTACACAGTCTCGCTGTACGCCAAGGCTGCAGCAGGGTAAGGCCTGTTTGTCCGTAACGTTGGTGTAAGCTGGATTTTGAGGGTCGCTCAGAAAGTCGCATGTCACTCAGTTTTTGTAACAATGATGATGTCGTTTATATGATATAAAAATGCACCTTCAGCTGGCAAAACAAAGAGGTACCGAGGAACCTCCGTGTTTTTTTTTTTTTTTTTTNTTTTTTTTTTTTTTTTTTGTGGCCGATTGAACCGGAAATGGCATCTAGTTTTATTGGGGGTTGGGGTTAAAGGACCATACCAACTGTTTTGCATGTTTGAGCCTATATTCAATTTTCATACACGTAACGTTACTGCCAATCATTTCCCAAAGCATACTACTGGGATGGTAAATTAAAAATGTTTTTCCTACCTTCCAGACCTCCATTGGTTTCAGTTCATTCTGCTATTAAAATCAACTTGTTGATACTGTAAACGTTCTTGGGATAGGTAATCCATCATCACCAACAAGACGTGTATTCAGGTTTTTTTTAGACGTTACATAATTTTAGCATTTAAGCTCAGTAAAAAGTGCAGAGTGATCTGAAATTAATAATAATAATAATCATAATAATAACCTTTATTTGGACAGCATCTGTCATATAGTAACACAGCTCAAAGTGCTTTACAAGACATGAAGAGTCTAATAATCAGAAAAAGCATAATAAAACTAAAGGACAATAAGAGTACATGAGTATATAATGAGAACATACACAGCACCAGTTAACACAACATTAAACATTAGATCAAAGAGATAATTTAAAATATATCTGCATATACATGCATATATGTACATATATACATAGGCTACATGAAGTACATACATATATACATACATATACACACACAGACATACATATACACCCTACATACAGACCCATACATACACATTTACATCCATATGTACATACATGGATATACGCTTACACAGATGTAAAAAAAAAGCAAAAAAGTACACAAACAGAGAGCCACACTAAAAATATATAAACGTATAAAATATATAGAATGCATAAAAGTGTAAAGCCAGTTAAAAGCAAGATTAAAAAGAAAGGTAAAGATAGGTAAAAAGATAGAAAATGCTTCCTGTTGTCAGTTCTTCACTACAGCACTTGAATTCACCATTACGAAGCATTTTCAGATCACTCCACACTTTTTATTTCACTTAAACGCTAAAATTACTTCTAAAAACACCNAGTATCAACAAGTTGATTTTAATAGCAGAATGAACTGAAACCAATGGAGGTCTGGAAGGTAGGAAAAACATTTTTAATTCACCGTTCCAGTAGTATGCTTTGGAAATGATTGTCAGTATCGTTACATGTATAAAAATTGAACATATTAGGCTCAAACATGCAAAATGGGTGGTATGGTCCTTTAAGAGAGGCTTTGGTCCTACAGTACCACCGAAATTTCCAGAGTTAAATGCACAGTCATCATAAAAGTGCAACGACATGTCTGCATCACACTTGAGTTAGCATAAACCAAGCTAATTATATTTGTGCGTTTATGCCTAAATAAACTACATTTGTGAGACATGTTGACGTGTTTGCAAGCAAAATAACATGTTGCATTAGTTTCAGTCACCAAAAATGAGTCCAAAGCTTCGGACTAGTACAGAGGTACAAAAACACAAATGTTACAACAAGTTAAATGTCTGTAAAGGTTGTCTGAGGGCTGCTGAGGAGCGTTCAGGAAGCATCGTTAACGCTGATGAAGAAGTGGCAGTAATATTTAACGTGGTGACTGTTTGAATGTTCGTGTTTGCAGGGAGGGCGGGGCGGCTGTAAAACATTACCACATCAAGGAGACGCAAGGAACCCCGAAACAGTTTTACCTGGCTGAAAAACATGTATTCACCTCCATCCCAGACCTGATTGATTACCACAAACACAACGCAGCAGGTCATCAGTCGACTGTCTTAAAGGACCATACCACCCATTTTGCATGTTTGAGCCCAATATATTCAGTTTTCATACATGTTACATTACTGACAATCATTCCCCAAAGGATAAAACCGTGTTTCAGCTTTCCTGATATTTTGCAAAATCTCT